>JBBPNZ010000791.1:842-13962 GCA_038091195.1 Phylloporus rhodoxanthus | reverse complement strand
CCAACTGAAGTGAAACATGTCAGCCGTTGATGGGTGTATTGTCCTTGCTGGGTGTTTTAAAGCATGGGAACGGCCCGCAAAGATAAGAATACTTGTTCCCCTCATCGTCTCTTGCATTCCCGACCATGCATATATTTATCCATCGAACGCTTTCCAAAAGTTCAGACACTACCGCCACCGTCATCAAGATCAGTCATGTGGAGTACGCCAGGCTACTGCGAAAACTAGACTGGAGACTCTTGCCCCTCGTTTCTTTGCTATATCTTTTTGCGTTCCTGTGAGTTACATTGACCATCTAGCCTGCTCGGTTTTTGACCGACCTACCCCCAGAGATCGTTTGAATATCGGTAATTACTGTTCAACATCGGCACCTGGAGGTGTTGGGCTCATGCCATATTAGGTAACACCAAAGTGGCCGGTATGGCGGCGGACCTGCACCTCACCAGATTCAGGTATAACACTGCTGCTGCTGTCTTCTTCGTGCGAATTTCCCTCTCCTTCCTTTGACCTTGCCCGACACTCCCTCAGATCCTATACAGTCTTGCAGAAGTCCCGTCGTAAGTTGGGACACCAATCTTTCCATCTATATAATATTCATTTCGCAGAAACATCATTCTGAAGGTCTTTCGACCATCCAGATGGAGTAGGCCCATCTTCCCTCTCACGCAGCGTTTTCCTCCTGACCAGTGTTGTCAGTACCTACAATTATGGTTGCATGGGGCCTGGTCATGACGCTTATGTGTCTTGTAAATAGCTACCAGGGGCTCCTTTTGTAGGGGGTTTCCGTTCTTTGCATCTCAGCTACTGACATCATTGTTGATTTCATGTAGCGCTCGAGTTTTCCTTGGTCTTGCCGAGGCTGGATTGTTCCCTGGTGTGAACTATTACCATTCATTGTGGTATCCTCGCGCAAGTCGGGCGACGCGTGTTGCATTATTTGTCTCCTCTGCGACCACTGCAGGTGCCTGTGGTGGTATTCTCGCGTGAGCACTATCTCGAATTATGTGCGATCATGTGTCACTGAAGCACTCAAAGCTACGCGGTCGAAAAATGAACGGGTGTGTGAATACTTCGAGGAAAATATGTTGTGATGCTGAGCAAAATCTCCTCCGACAGCATTCTTGGCCTCCGTGGCTGGCAGTGGATCGTAAGCAAATATGTCTTATCTAGTACAATAGACTAACTCAGGTGATTAGTTTTGTCTAGAAGGACTCGGCAAGTGTGGTTGATTACCAGATCAGAGTAATAAAGCTCATATTTCCCAGCTACAATAATCACTGCCTTCGGAGCGTTTTACTTCATGCCCGATGTTCGCGCCCACTTTGGTCTAACTATGTGTACATGCTTATCACTTTATTCGCAGTACCCGGAGACAGCGTCATTCTTGACAGAGGATGAAAGATACATAATCGTTGGGCTGTTAAAGAACGACTCCCAGAATCTTGCGACCCACTTCTATTTCGATTTCGTTCTACAGGCCCTCACGGACTACAAAAGTTACGTTCAAATGGGAATATTCATTGGGTATGTCAGATAAACTATTTTGTGATGGGTGGCCGCACTAATACTTATACACTCTGGCAGCATCCTCACGCCTGTTTACGCACTCTCGCTCTTTATTCCTACCATCGTCAATGAGCTTGGTTTTTCTACTGCTAATACCCAATTACTTTCTGTCCCTCCTTTCATTGTAGGCTGTATAAGCACCGTCATTGTTGGAATTTATTCCGACAAGCTCAAAGTCCGTGGACCATTCATGATTGCTGTGGCATGTGTTTCCTTGCTGGGGTATATCATTCTATATACCCAAAAGAGTGCTGGTGCATTGTATACTGGCGCCGTTCTCGCGACGGCCGGTGTCCTCTCCGCCATCCCTATTGACATTGTATGGGCTAGCTCCAATGCGGGCGGAGAGGTAAAGCGCGGCGTCGTCATTCCCATGGTCAACGGAGTGGGAAGTTTAGGAGGGTACGCCCACCGCGTTCTGATCCAGATATGACTTGAGCTGACACGCACACAAGATCTGCGTGTCCTTTATCTACTTTGATACGCCGCACTTCAAAATTGGTCACGCGACCATGAGCGGTTGTTTGTGCATGGCGTGAGTTTCTATCTTGCAACCCGTCGTGTTGCGTCCGCTGACCGATTGACAGGATTCTATTGTCAGTGTTTGCAATGTGGGAGTATAACAGGATCAACAAGCAGAAGATCGAGGCGTGCCGGCAGTACAGGATCACGGAGCTTCAAAGGGACGAGTTCAGTACCATGGGCGACGAAAGTCCCCTGTTCAGATACATGCTCTGATGATGTTCTGCATTGGTGTTTACGCGGCCTTGCGAGTCTTCGTTGATGTGCTTGTGCATGTTGGGAGTGATTGACGGTGAGCATGATGCATGATGCGCAGCGCGCATCACGGGTATTTATTTTTTCAAAGACGCAACACATCTTTCTTTTTAATTAATTGTTATTATTCACAGCCTCTGACTATCTTTTTTTTCTGATTCTCCAACCACACCACGTAAAACCGCCCACGTTCTTATGTCATCCTTGTGGACAGTGTTCCTAGTGAAAACAATACTGCATGTATCAATATATTACATGTAAAGTGGTCTTGTGCCAAGGGTCCATAGGATGCTCGAAAACATAAAGAATGGGGAATTTCAGTCATAGGCCAGACAGAGCGCCGCGCAGCGATGAGAGGCTAGTCTAGAGGTATGGGACCCATCGTCCGCAAGCCAACCTAGCCCAAGTCCCAAGAAAGAGAAAGCAACCTGTCACACATCGAGACGGAACCACAACGGAATCATCTTCCACATCCGCTCCCTCTCTTTCTTTGCCCAGGCCTCCAGCATCTTTCCGCAGGCCTGACATTCAGCCTGCTCGAAGCTCCGACGGTTATTCCCAAGACGTTCGATGCCCAGCGGTTGACTGAGATCGTACAATGATTGCCCAAGTTCCTCAGCAACGTAGAGCGGATCCGTGCATCCACGTTCATGATCAAAGAGGTAGTGCTGCGTCGCGAGCGTCACGAGCTCCGAAAAGTCGCGTTTACATGTCCGGTGTGTGTAGCCGTGCGCGTACGGGTGGTGGTGGTGCGCAAAGGCGTTGAGCGGACCGGTCATGATCGTGCGCGCGTGCGAACCGAGGGACTGGATGAGAGTCGTGATGGCGTGTTGGGAGGCTTCTTTGCCGAGGGAGAGACGCTGCATGTCTACAGGCGACAGCGGACAATGCCATGCACCTTCTTCGAACGATTCGCCGTAGTCGAATATCTGAGAGAAGCTGTACCTCGAAATGTCGTAAAATGCGGAGGGTAAGAGCGACGGCGCGTTAACCTCGCGTGCGAGATTGATCACGGCCTGTGCAAGCGGCGTGAGATTTGGATCAGAGAGACGGCTGCGGGCTTACGGCAGGTGATGGATATATGCTCTCTGAGCCTGCTTGGAATTCAAAGGAGCGTGAAGCATCCTCACGTGAATCCCAGCCTTTGAGCGTCGTCGGCCAAGCGACAGATAGGTGGTCGAGGGCCTTCTGGCGCAGAGAATCCACCACGTACTTTGTAGCGAGGCGTAGGACGCCAGACACCACTTGAAAGTCAGCAGGGTCGTTGTTACCAAAGGTCCTTTGAAGAACGATAAACGAAGGAAGCGGATCGAATGCTATGGGATGACTCACGGACCGTCTATCAATGTAGTAAGTAGGTTGGCGACATCTTCTGGTGCATCGTGAAGGCGGAGCACCGGACACCCTTCTATATCTCCCAGAGATTGCACAGACTGTGCGAGAGATTTGGCATCTGCCTCAGGTTGTGGCAACGTGAACAAATCGTGGAAGAAACCAGAGTGGCGAGCGAGCAGGTACTTGTGTACACGAAAGAGCGTGTTCTCAGCGCGCAGGACGATCTCGAGCACTGAATTAGTGTGGCTCCACACGTCTCAGGTGAGCTGGCTCTCACAGATCCATCTAGGAACCATAAATCAGGATGTCTGACGAGCGGAGTGTCGCAGCTTGCGCTCGTGGTGCAATCTCTGTCAGCGTCGCCTCCTTCGGGGGTCGCGGAAGATTTCTTGTCGTCTGCGGAATCTGTGCGGCTAGCCCTATACAAATGGTTGCGAAGAGGCGGAGGGCTTCTGGAAGGAGAGCCATAAGCTCCAATGGGGAGAGGGTAGTAGCTGTTGTTCGCGGGAAGCCATGACATGTCTCTACTCAGAAAACGAGAAAGAATATCGTTTTGAGTGGAATGGAATGGTCAAATGTCGAGAAGGTGAGCGTGGTGCCATCACTGTAGGCTACGAGTAGCTATACGATTAGATAACATCAAAGTAGTAGCCATGTTGACAGATCACAGTCTCACACTCGTTGGAATTCTGGAAATCCATTCATCAAGAACATGTACAGGTTGATCATCACAAACAATCGGACATAAAGCGAACTCCGGCAGCAAGGGACTCATCGCGAACACTGGCAACGAGCATCATGTATTCTTGAAAGGCTGTACAAGGCTGTTGTGCGGTGGCGCGGAAAGATTTAACCCGAATGAGAGGTATGTATCCAAAAAAACAATTCTCGGAAGTCGCCGTGTACCACTTTGGGTCGTACAGTAACGGGCCGTCACTTGCGCCAGCCACATTTCCTTGGTACATAGTTCATCACAACACAATGTATACATAGATCATACATGACAAATGTGTTGTGATACACATTAGCTGCATATACATGTACTGTAGAGAGCATCAAAAATATTTTGGGTGGTACAGAGTGACTTGAAGTTTTCACACCTTATTGTCACATCACCACCAGTTGTGCCAGCTCAAAAAAGGGAAATCTAATTTTTAGTGATTATCTAGCTGTCATTGGCATTGCAATCATCACCATCAGAAGATCTGTCATCCCTGCCTTCACCACTGTTCTCAATGCTCTCAATATTTGGCTTTGACAGTGGTTTCTCAAGTTTTCCTTGCTTTGGTTGACCCCAATGTGGTTTTCATCTCTCCAACTTCACTAATTCCTTCTTAGCTTTCCATGCCTCAGGTTCCTCCTTGAATATGTATCTCCTTCTGACCATGTTTCACTCTCTTCACTCCTTTTCTGCCTCCTTCCAGATTTCGAGTGCCTCAGACTAAGACCATGCACATTCAGTCTTGATCATCAGCAAACATGCATTGGACCTAGGACAACCTAGGTGACCTAGCACTAGAGCACCCTGTCAGTTGCAGATTGGTGATCTAGGCATAGGTCCATGCTAGGCCCCTTGCTAGGTTCACCTAGGATGTGCTAGAATACTATAATTTTCCCTTGATAGAGAACAGACCTCTTCAGACCATCATAGTCACTGTTCAGAGATCACTGATGATCACCAGGATTTGGGCCTGAGTCCACATACTGCCAGAATGAAGCATACTTCCAGCCAGCAGGAAGGGAACCAACAGAAGAGGCCCAATGGGCAATCCACAAAGGGTTGTTTTCACCAAAGTTGGCATTGTATCCAGTGCAGTGCTAGTATAAATGACTACAACAGCAATCCATGGTATATATCAGCTAGAGAATGAATCACCTGGGTAACTGGGAAAAAAGGCATAACCTATAGTCAGACCAGCTGCTCAAAATAGGTGTAAATTTCATTACTGTCCTGTTCACGCGTGGTATGTGTTAGAGAAATCCTTGATCCACGAGACCATGGCGGAAGCCGAGAGGCCATGCCGCCATACTAGTACACATCTTTACCGTAAGGGCTATCTATCTGGGAGTCAGCTCTGGTCACCTTACGTGAAGATACTTGTAGCAACTTAATTTCAAGATATATTGCTCCCGGATGGGTGATCCCGGATCTACGCACCAACCACCTAGCAGAAAATTAGTTGATGACTGCACATGGAAACGCCCCCTCACCTCTGTGCACAAGGAAGTAATTTGCCTGTGCAGCACCAGAGGTTGTATCTGGGCGCGCAAAATGATAGGCTCCGCGAACAAGATGAGCATTCGTAGCACCGATATATTCAGAATTGAAGTCGGGAGATATATAGTCTGAAACAAGTGTCACTCAGCATACGGAGAAGAGAGGTAAATCGAACAGCCGAGCATGCCCGTTCAGTAGCCTTGTGTATGCGAACTAGATACTACTGTCGACAACTCTGCTCCAGTCATCGTCGCCTTGATAAAGAAATGAGATACTTCATTGCGGAGAGGGCTGCGAGGCTGATTATCGATGAAGGGAATGACCCAGTTTTATAAACTCAAATGCCATTGTTGGTGCACACTCTACGGCTGATGCATGACCACTTGGGTTCACCGGTCCTCTCTATCTGCAACTCACACGGGAATCAGCGCTTCATGCGTCGTTACCGTGTAAAAACCTGCTAGATTCGGCGAACTCATCGACTTTTTAACACCATTTTGGCACCTTTCAATTATGTAGCGATGGTCATGTGGATACGGACGTGTAACCTACTAACGCTGTTGTCAAGCTGGGCAGTGACCTGTGTACCATATCACCGTTGTAAGCTTTATTGTCATTTCGTCAAGAAAATGCCATTCATAATCACAAGCCAGGCTCGATGATCAAGTAGCAACAATGGCTGTACATGACTTTTATTCGGTGCAGCAAAGATTTCCTCAATTTGACCACATATACATAGCTGAAAACTCACGACGCTAAACGGAGACAAGGGTGTCCAAAACACTCTCACTGGGATCAGCAAGCCAACATGCAACTGTCACGAGCCAGTTTTGGACCGTAATAAATTAACATCGCATTCGAGTCTCATGTAGAGAACATACCGCTCCAAGCTATCATAGTCACAGTTCCAGAGATCGGCGCTGCAACGAAAAAGAGCAATGGCCCCAATGGTTCAACGTGTATCCCGTAACTGGCTACTGTCGCCAGCAGCCAGCCTGGCAGGGTCAGTGACCGTACAGTAATATGGTCAATGTCAGCGTGAAAGGTTGGCATAATGCTGGATTGAAATTAAATCGGTACGGTACACTCACGCTGTCTCGGAATTCTCGAGCCACTGCGTTTGAATTATGCGGCTGGCCGACGAGATTATGGTTAATTGGGCCGAAATCATTCGTGGTTGTTCGTGGTCATGGCTAGAGAGGCGCGAGAAGCCGATCTGAGGCGCTCGGAGTCTCGAATGTCGGTAGATTGCCTTTTACCAGCCTGTCGGAGCTCGAAAATAGGTCTCTCGGCAGGACCAATAGATGTTCGGAATGGCGGTGCTCCCCAGTGGATCGGTGTCCTACGTAAATCAGATCGCAACTTTAGGTTAACTAGCGTTCAATGGGCATACTAACCTCAAGTTCTGTTGACAAATAAGTATGTCAGTACTTGATCAGTGAAGTTGTTTGGGGACCCAATAAGTTCTGGCGCATACCATAATGGAAAATTTTGAAACCCCGCCAAATTTGTGTAGGATCATCTCCTCCTCTTCCTTGTCTTTTTCCCTTTGTCTTCTGCACGTCTCTGCAAAATGGATGTGAGTCTACTCTGTATCTGATCATTTACTCTCAATGTATATCTGCAACGCATAGCCGAATTTCGTCCAGGGACTGCACAATCTCTTGCTGCAATCCACCGCAAATGATACTGCTCAACTAAAGGCTGTAAGATCGTTGATCAAACGCGTTTTTCCTGCCTTTTTTTAAACACTTCTTACCTATAGGCTACTGCTCGGTTGAATACAGAGTATTACAAGAATCCTGCATGCATATCCGCCCTTGCCCAGATACTCGCCAGCTCTCCTGAATTCGCAGTAAGTTCACGCCGATTGCCTATATAATCGCGCGATTGCTGACGATTTTACCCCGTCAAGGTTCGCCAACTGGCAGCAGTCGAACTACGCAAACGAGTGAGACAAAAAAGTGGTGATCTGTGGATGCAGCTCTCCCAAGATGCGCGTGAACAGATCAAGAGCGAACTACCGAAACTTATTCTTGCCGAACCAAAGTATGTACCTTTGTGTCATAGTTACATGCTTATGTCCAACGCGTCTCCTGTGCAGTACACTCGTTCGTCACTCGGCTGCTCGTGTTATTGCATCAATTGCGTCCATCGAACTCAAGGAAGGAACGTGGCCTCAGCTTCTCTCTTGGCTCAATGAGGCATGTACTTCCCCGCGGGTTGCGCAACGTGAAATTGGTGTATACATCCTGTTCACCGTGCTGGAAACCGTTCTAGAAGGGTTCCAAGACTCTACCCAAAACTTTTTCAAGCTATTTCAGATTCTTATTGGCGATTCTGAAAGTATGGAGGTGCGAGTGACGACAGTTCGGTACGTGCTTCTCTCTGAGATAGTTGATTGACATTGACGTAACCCACTAGTTCATTGGGCGTCCTCGCTCAATACATCGATGCAGACGACAAGGCTGATATTGTGGGTCGATGACACCTGATACAGCACATCATCCTAAGGTTTTTTTTTTTCAGAAAACGTTTCAAAATTTCCTCCCTTCTATGATCCAAGTTGTCCAACAAGCATTAGAAGCAGCAGACGAGGCATCTGCGCGGCAGCTGTTTGATGTTTTTGAGACCCTCTTAATTCTCGTGAGTCTCCACCCAGTGAACATATCACTGGTTGATCTGCGCTAATTTCAGGAGATCCCACTCATTGGGCCTCACACCGAAGCTCTCGCTTCATTCCTGCTTCTTTGTGGTGCCAACAAAGACCTCGATCCCGCACTTCGCATCTTCCCTCTGAATGCTCTAAATTGGACTGTACAATAGTAATTACCCTTTTTGCATTCCGCTCTTCCGATACTCATTCATTCGTATAGCAAAAAGACGAAGATCCAGGGACAGAACTTGGCGGGAAAGATTTTGGAAGGTCTCATGCCGATCACCACAGAACCAGAACCAGAAGACAGTGACGATGACGCACCATGTCGAGTGAGTTCCATACCATCAGACGTGAGTTTACCACCGACCGCTGTGTAGTCCGCTCTACGCGTTATCGACAGTTTGGCGACAAATCTCCCTCCTACCCAGGTCTTCCCCGCACTCCGCGCCCTGATCCAACAGTACTTCTCATCACCTGATCCCAATAATCGGCGCGGTGCTATGCTTGCGCTTGGTGTGGTTGTCGAGGGTTGTAGCGAATTCATGACTCCTATTATGAATCAAGTCTGGCCCATCATCGAAGCTGGCCTTCAGGATATTGATCCTTCTGTGAGGAAGGCAACCTGTATCGGTGTCAGCTGCCTGTGCGAGTGGCTAGAGGATGAGTGCTCGGCTAAGCATGCTACACTTGTTCCTGTAAGTTATTGCATCCCATCGATTCCCACCGTGGGTTGAAAGCGTTTCTTAGGCCATCATGAGGTTGGTCCATGACCCAGCGACTCAACGCTCTGCTTGTACGGCCCTTGATGCCCTTCTCGAAATATTGCAAGATGTTATTGACCAATATCTTAACCTGATTATGGAGCAACTCGCCAACCTTTTGGACACGGCCCCTATCCCCATCAAATCCGTGGTCACTGGTGCTATTGGGAGCGCCGCTCATGCTTCTAAAGAGAAGTTTTTGCCGTACTTCCAGCCAACCATGAACCGCCTACAGCATTTCCTTGTCCTACCTGGAGAGGGTGAAGAAGGCGATCTGCGCGGTATTGCAATGGATGCGGTTGGTACCTTCGCCGAAGCCGTGGGCGCCGAGGCGTTCCGCCCTTACTTTGCTGACATGATGAAGCAAGCGTTCCAAGGACTTGAAATGGGTAACCCGCGTTTGAGGGAATGTAGCTTCCTGTTCTTCTCTGTGATGGCCAGGGTATTTGGCGAGGAGTTCGCACCGTACCTTCCGAATGTAGTTCCTCCCATTCTGGCAAGCTGTCGTTTGCAAGAACATGGTGAGGAGGCTCAGGTTACCCGTGAGTCACATGCTTTATTCGGCACCGTATTTCATAGCTCACTCTCTGTGATGTAGTTTCTGAAGAGGTTGCTGCTGCATTCGCCTCCGGCGCCTCTCCCTCTAGTGCGATAGCGGTCCTTGATACTGATGCGGATGGCAACATCGAGGCGGAGATGGAAGACATCGACGTTGACAAGATGCTCGAAGTCAACAGCGCGATTGCTGTTGAGAAGGAGATTGCTGCAGACACGATCGGAGCATTGTTCCTCGCGACTCGCAATCACTTCTTCCCCTATGTCGAGCAATGCGTGATTGAACTACTTGCTCTCCTTGCACACTACTACGAAGGGATTCGGAAGTCGGCTACGGAATCATTGCTGGAGCTAGTCAGGGTTTTTTACGAGCTTAGTGACCCTCAGGAGTGGCAGGCTGGTGCCACAGTGGTGAGTTAGCAGTTGCAACTTTGGCTCATGTTACTCATGTCCGCATCCAAGACTGTCCCTCTGCAACCCGTTGTCAAAAAGCTGGTTGGCCACTGCCTGCCTCCTCTACTTGATATGTATGAATCTGAGGATAACAAGTAAGGACTTCATGCAGTGCTCTCTTGATTGTGCTGAAGACCTTTAGGTCTGTGGTGGCATCACTTTGCATTGGTCTTGCAGAAACGATCAACAAGTTGGGGCCTGCATTCATCGAGAACAGTACGAGTGTTCATAGTATCCACCGTTTTTAGGCTAAGACCGGTTCAGATGTCGAACAAATTTGCAATATTGCCATTCAGGTCCTGAGTCAGAAGGCACTCTGTCAGCAAGACCCGGATCAAGATGAGAACGAACAGGCACTAGAAGATCAGGCTGAATATGACTCAGTTCTCATCTCCTCTGCGGGCGATCTTGTTGCGGGGTTGGCAAATGCACTTGGCACCGACTTTGCCCAGGCCTTTGGAACGTTCTTGCCTCTGATTGCAAAGTACTACGTGAGTGATGCTCGATTGACTCTTTGATTATTCTCTAATTTTTGGCAATACAGGGAGAGAACCGGTCTTTGAGTGACAAATCAGCCTCCATCGGGTGCTTGGCAGAAATCATTTCCGGGATTAAGAGTGCAGTGACCCCTCACACTGAATTCCTGCTTGAACTCTTTTACAGGGCGCTTGGTGACAGCGAGGCGGAAGTTCAGAGCAATGCAGGTTTCGCTGTCGGCCTTCTGGTGGAACACTCCGCAGTTGATCTCACCACACAGTACCTTCATCTCCTCTCTGCACTTCGTCCCTTCTTCGATGTTACCCCCGATGCACCCCGTGCTAGGCTAAATGCAAGGGATAATGCAGCGGGCGCCGTTGCGCGACTTATCTACCGCAACTATGCAGCCGTGCCTCTTGACCAAGTTCTTCCGGTCTTCGTAGCAGCTCTGCCCTTGACAGAAGACTATGTCGAGAACCGACCTGTCTTCCGCGCTCTCTTCCACCTCTTCCGCACCGCTCCTCGAGCGCTCGGTCCGCACCTAGATGCCTTGCTCCCCGTGTTTGGCCACGTTCTTGATCCAAATGGGCCCGATCAGATTGGTGACGAGGGACGGACTGAGTTGATCCAACTCATCGGTTTCTTGAACACACAAGAACCAGCCAAGATACAAGCGGCGGGTCTGACAGCTTTCCTCTAGCATGCTTTCCTTTCCTTTTTCCTTCCCATCTCTTGAGGCTGCTACGAGTTCAAGTTTTGCCTTTACCCAACCATTTAGACTACATTCCATGTCTCTCGTGCGTTCAAGCTGAAGACCGCTAGCTTTTGCTGTTTACAATACTTCGTTGCAATTACTCTGTATCGCACGTGACTGTTCTTTGTGACGCGTTCTGCTGAACCTTATCAAATCCATTTCTTTCTCCTAATCTCCACGCTCGCTGGCCGACTCGTTCTCTAACGCGCGTCGTCGTCGCCCCCTACGACTCCCATCGCTATGCTCGCCATTCTTTTCACCATCTTTGCCGCCGTCTCCGTGGGTTTGGCCCATGTTTCTGTTGATAACCCCGTGGACGGTCAATACCCGTTAATCGCACGCATCGGAGAAAATTACACTTGGACCATGTGTTCGAGGACGTTCACCACCGACCTGGACAAATCGCTGGATTATTCTGCGTCTGAACTCCCCGCCTGGCTCAGCTTTGACAATCGCACATTGACGTTTTACGGTGTTCCCGCCGCCGCCGACGAAGGGCGTCCATCCGTCACGGTGAGCGCAAGCGACACGGAATCCACAGTGTCGTCGAGTTTTATCCTCTGTGTGACGCCATACCCCGCCCCGACGGTCCAGAAAACGATCAGCGAGCAGTTTTATGCGGGAAATCCGGCCTTGTCCTCCGTCTTCTTTCTCTCCCCGGGATCTGCGCTCGCTACGGACCAACCGACGCTGAGGGTACCCGCGAAATGGTCGTTTAGTATCGGTCTTCAATGGAGCACGTTTGCCGCGGAAAACGATCTGTATTATGGTGCATTACAATCGGATGGAACGCCTTTGCCGCATTGGATCACCTTTGACCCCTCGACGGCGGCGTTTGACGGCGTGGCCCCCAATGACGCGACTGTATCTACGCCCATCGTACTCGAGATCGAGGTCTTTGGTGCCGACCAGGAGGGCTATTCGGCTGCGTCGGTCCAGTTCAACCTCGTTGTCGCAGCGCACGAGTTGTCGGCGTATTCAACGTTGCCCACCGTGAACGTGACGGCGGGTACACCCTTCAACGTGACCATGTCCTCGCCGGCGGATTTCTCTGGTGTGTTGGTCGATGGTCAAGCACTGCAACCTGAAAACATATCTGGGTTGTCTATCGACGTGTCATCATACAAAGACTGGATCAAGTATGACCCAGGCAGTCGGACGCTGTTTGGTGCTCCCCCGAGCAACTTTTCGGCCACGGATGGTAAACCGACTTTACCAGTCACGCTGACGTCCAACTTTAACCAAACCCTGTACACGAGTGTGGCTTTGGACGTCGTGCCGTCCTATTTCGTGAAGTCGGACTTGGGAACGATTGATACGAACCCAGGGCAAGCGGTCCAATTCGATCTCGTCAACTACTTCGCCAACGCCTCGGCGCAGCACAGGGATGCCAATTTGAGCGCATCTTACAACCCCTCGAGTGCAGCCAAGTTTCTTACGTTCAACCCGGACACGGCGCGACTCGCAGGTCAGATCCCCGAGGATTCTGATACACCTGAAATATCTGTTATGTTTGTCGCGTATTCGTACATCACACACTCGACGTCGCATGCGATGCTTTCTAT
>JBBPNZ010000790.1:0-13962 GCA_038091195.1 Phylloporus rhodoxanthus | reverse complement strand
TTGCCCTTTGACCGACGCGCCTTTCAGAACAATACGAGATGCACAAGGATATTGCCGAGTCCCGCATGGAACTCGAGTATGAGAGAGCGCATACGCAGCGCGTCTATGGCTGTGAGCGAGAGCAAAGGTCCACTTTGGACACGCTCGGTCTTTCGGAACTAGAAGCCGTCGAGTACGTGCTGATGCTCTCGCGCGAAGAGGAGGAAGCGCGTCAGCAACGAACGACTGTCGAGGATGGCGTCTTTGAGGGCGAGTTTGATGGTCTGCCTGACACGCCTGCCTCCTCACGATCCAGGTCTAACCCGTCCAAGCCTCGGAAAGACGGTCGCCAATACCCCCGTGTCTCACTTCCAGTTTCAAACGAAAAGGTACAAGTGTCGCCACCGATTCTCCCCGAGCCGATGGAAGCCGGTGCGAGCATCAGTCCGCTCAGACCACTCACGATCAAGCCCAGTACGTCGCCAGGTCCTGTGACGAGTTCCAGCACGTCATCATCTTCGCTGGACCACTTTCCCGCTATTATTTCTAGTCCGCCTTCAAAGCCGAGTTCCAAGCGAGGAACGCCTGGGAGCCCTAAAGAGCCTCGTTCAGCTTGGAGCACCCCGTTGAAGTTGTCACCTGCTTCGTCGTCATCACCCTCACGTGTCGTCACGCCTACGCGATCGGCCAATGTCAACATCCCTCAGCGCGGGGAGGCATCCCAGGAGATGGACGAGGATCTGAAGCTTGCAATCGAGTTGAGCCTTGCAGAAGCGTGAGAGAACGTGTGATTGCTGGATATGGATTATGGATATGGATCATTCAAAGAGTTCAAGAATATGCCCTCTTTCTCTGAAGCTTGCCATGCTCAATAAAATAGAACTTGAGTATGAATAACGGTTACACGGTTCTCCGATCGGTCATGACGCGCACGATACAGCCCGTGCCCGCGATCTCTGTTAACTACTGCCAGTTGAACAACACGAGTCAGACGACACAAACGAAATTACCTTTTCGTGCCACCCGAGTAAGACGCTCCCACTGACGTCGCCCCACCCGGGCATCCCCATCCCCTTGTAGATGTACTTCATCAGCATGTCCTGCTCGTCCTGGGAGAGCGATCTGAGGACAGCGGGGACGTCTGTCGACTTGGTGCTGTTGAGCACGGACACGACCGTCTGCAGCGTGAGGTTCTGTGGTGGGGGGTGAGGCGCACGTACGACCAGACGACGGCGGCATCACCTTGGCTTCATCGACACCAGGTCCGTACGGTGGGCTGTCGAGCGCGACGCCAAGCGCGCCTGCGATGTCGCCTCTGTTGAGCAGGATGAGCATGTCTCGGTCGGAGCGCAGAGAACGGACTTGTTGAGCGCGCTGCGCACGGCGAGCTGTTTCTGCTTGGCATCGCTGAGGACCTGTGCGGGCTGTCTGGGGTCGGGGTCATAGAGTTCGGTTTCTTGGAGGACGTCTTCGTCGTACGCGTCGACGTCGATCTTGCGAAAGGACATTGTGGAGCGCGTTTGGGTGATCCTTGCTTAGGTAATGGATCTGTATCAGAATGAAGGTAGCATGCTTGCCCACAGTCCAACGTGTCAGCCCTGTTTGTAGTTCCAGATGCACCAAGACAAAGCACCAAACAAATGTCTACGGTCAACAAACGTTTCTCATTCGTGAGGCTCATTCTTCTCTCTCTGCCCATCCTCTTGTCGTAGTCTGGATGAATAATAATAATTATCATCTCCTGGTTCTCCCCACTCCGCGCCCATCCCTAGCTCGTCATGACCTTCTTCCTCCACCCTGCATTCCCCTCTTTAAATGCCTCCATTGCGGCCTTCTCAACTCTGGCGTATCAGCCCATCGTCTTCTCCCACACGCATTTAGTCAATATCTTGACTCTACTCTGCTACTAGTAATGGCGGCAGATGCATTTTTGGTCACGATCTTTGCAGGGTATGGTCCTCCGAACTCACGAGCAAGAGGGAAGGCATGAACCATTTATTCGGAGCCAAGTGTGGTCCTTGCAACGTGTTGACGACCGATGAGTTCCGTGGTGAGCCATACAGTTACTCGGGGTTTCGTTCTGCCGAGGCAAGTCAAGCCGGTCCAAGGGGGCAGGCATGGAACGTGCTACATTAACAGAAACAGATTAATAAAACTTGCATGAGCCTTGAAGAATCCAGATTCCATAAGCTAACGCCCCGGAATCTTTACTGTCTTTGCTCGCACTTTGCGCATTCCGCAGATTCTGAGCACCTGGGTGCGGGGCATGCGAACGAGATTATGCGGTAGTACCGTAGTAGGCAAATAAGGTGGGAGGCGAATACACGAGATGGGAGTCTAAGGGGAAAGTGGGAAGCAAACAATCAAAGTGCGTACTAACAGGTGAATGGGAGCTGGGGGTGAAATAGATGAGAATGAAACGTACAGCTGGTCGCCAGCTGTTCAAAGTTTCCAATAATCTATTCAATCCTGGGGAGATTCACGGAGGCTCATTTGATAGAGGCCGTACTTGTTGACTAGCCCTACCTGTCATGCATCGCGGCCTTGAGGTACCTCGCCATAAACAACACTCTCGATTCAATTCATTCAGATCTCGCAAAACTCGCACGCAACACAATATCCTACATACACACATCCAATCCTTTTTTTTTCTTTTTTTCGGATCACATGCTGGAGACAACGTTCAAGAACTTGACTTCGAAGGCCGGACGGCACGTGGAGGCAGAAAAGCCCTGCGTTCACGCGAAAGGGCAAGGGGACTTCTCATAGGTCCACAGCGCGTCCTCTCCCTGGTAAGAGGCGTGCTCGAGCACAATCTATCAACCGAATGGATCGTGAGAGGTCTTCCGTGCATTCAAAATGTGTATTACCGGATCGTAATCTTTGGAACCGGAGAGGCGCCAGATGTATTTTTCATCGGGGGTCGTGATCCTTGATGAAGGGCGCGAACAAATGTCAAGTAAGGAAATGGCATTCGAATAAGAAACGCACTTGTACCCCGAGACGGGGCTACTGACGGGGCGGAGCTTCCATTTGTATTCATTGCCACCAATGGCTTTAGCACCCTGCCAGAACATTCCTAGTCAGCCTTGTGCTCTACATGCCCCCTCTTCCAATTGGACGAACCTCGTGTTCAGAGTCAACTTTCGCATAGGTTGAAGTGGCAGCGTTCTGGAAGTAGAACTCCCTCTCGCTCGGATTAACGACGATAAACGTCCACTACCAAACCAGTGAGTGACCATTGCGTTCTCAGCACAAACGAAATACTACTGGTACGCACAGTCTGGTTTTTAGAGTCGCAGTTGAATTTGTGGCCTCCGATAGTCCCCGTCGGCTTAGCATCAAGGAGGTCAACGCATTGGTTGTTGTACTTGATGTTTTTGATGATGGAATACATTGTGACTAGAAGGATATAACACGTCGATCTCTGAGGGAGTACTAGATGTGTTGATCCACATCTGCCCAGATGAGCCTCGTATTTATACGTTTTCAAAGACCACCTTCAGCCTATTCTGGATCCTTGAATTACGGCAAAGGAACGTGACACCGCTTGCCTTCCTGGAGTTGGCCGCACCCGGGTCAAAGAAACCCCTGACGTTATGATGGAATGGTAGTCCATCTTCTGGAATGCCCTGGCGGAAATGACACGCTGTGACGGATGATGGAGGTACCCATTGGTCGCCTCTTCCATTCCAGATTGGCAACAACATGAAAACAGACTGCAAGTCGAGGTTCTCGCGACTAAAGCAGCCCCTTGTATAATCAGGAAGACCATCTTGTGATTTCAAAGTCCCCGGGTGCTAGAGGAGAAGTAATCTGGAGATCGCCTTTTGGTTAATCTGGGAACCAAACAGCGCTGGAAGAACGGATCAACGGGCATTAAATGCTGCTGCTGCTCACGGCTGCTTTCCTCAAGGTTAGACGACAGAAACGGGGTCAAAATAGCTCCTGACAGTTGGGCTCCAACCGAAGTGGCATTACAGAGGTCCTTCCCACGCCACCTATCAGAACGATACTCCAGAGACATCCTCTTGTGCGGGGATAGAAACTTAGAAATTGTAGGGTGCTTCTCGGAACTATTGTATCTGGTACCGTGGACTCTTTAAAGTTCTGGTTACTTGCTTGAATTGTTCAGTCGTGACTATCTGAAAAAGATCATTCCAATAGCAGTAGCAACTCCACGCAGTCACTGATCGGAATCTTTACCTGAGATCTGAGAAACCTAGACAGTGTTAAAGAGTTGGTATACAACACAATGTCTGTTCTTAGCTCCTGGCAGGATTGTATGTTCTTGAGTATCAATGCGATTGGGTATGGATCGCCAGGAGGATCCGGGCATTTTGGGGTGATCAGGATGTATCCGTCCTACATCGTGCCCCAATTCGTTTTGGAGTCGCACATTGGTGCTTGGCATAGACTGTACTTACTTAATTTTGGATCATTCCATAGAAATAACACTTGTGGTTTGAGCGCACCGAGATGTCTTGTCGTCCGAATCTGTGTCGCTTATCGAATCCACTCTCTGCTGGGAGCGATCAAGTGTCGGCGAGTGCCCCAAAAGGGCGTCTCCTGCTCGTATCCATGGAAGCGTGCCAGGTATAGCTGCCGTGCTGAGTGAAAAGCCTCCTCTCTCCCCACTCGCAATATCCCCCAACTGCGACCAGTCTATCTGCGGTCGTGCCCTCCCCCACATGCCATAGTGCCTCTGGTGTCGGATTGGCCAACTCCGTCGATAGGGTTAAGACTGATGGCTGGTACCAAAGGTAAGCAGTTGGGGTAGCGGTATGTCGGCCGCCGGGTTACGACCCCTTCCAACTGCCTTATAAGCCATGCTAACCCCGATGTGGACATGTAAGCGGCACCAGAGATAACGACAGAGTGACGCCATGCGACCTTCAGAGATGACCAAAGGTTAGGTGAGTCGGGCTGAACCAGTCCACCCAAGCACAGGAGCCCGAAAAACCCGGTAAGAAGAAGTGAGAGAAAAGGAAGTCATCATGAGAGAGATGGCGTGGTAGAGCATCAAAGACACGAAGAAGGTCGTCATGGGTGAGTCAAAGCTTCCGATGGACTGGCTGCGAAGACGAAGTGTCCGAGTGACGAGAGGTGAGGCACGGGCCTCACGTACAAAGGGATAAAAGGGTTCAAGCTCAGAGACAATACCTGTGAGATAGGTCCGAATGCCATGAGCGCGGCTCGATGTGGTGAGCCATGAAGGTACCAGAAAAATAATGTGGACGGAGGGATGATGCAGTTTGCAAACGGTGATGCAGGGGTTGAGACATGACGAGTATGTTTGCCGGGTGGATGCATCGGTTTCTCGCAGCCGCGTTGTTGTACACGCAGTTTGTACTTTGGCCAGGATGCCTCACCTCATTGGCCAAGTTGTAATCTATCAGGGTCACATGCCTGACCCGTCTTTGGCTGGCTTCTGCCCTGCCTAGACTGATAGCCAATTGGATGGCATTCTACTTGCGTTAGCAGGCACTATAATGGGGTAGGTGGTGATTTCGTTGTCAGCTCCGCCAGAAATTTCCGACTAATAGCCTCTGACGAGGTTCAAAACCACGTTTCCCACTTGTTCCAGGTTTTGGAGGTTCTGCCAGTCCCTGATCCTAGGAGAGGGGTGCCCGACGGACAAGCAAGTGGTTTCTGAGCCCGAGCGTCCCTCGCCCACCGACCGCAGCCCCCCCATATTCCGTTCGTTCGGCAATGGCCATCTGCCCAGCGTCCCAAACGTGATGTGCCTGATTTCGAACGAGGTGCGATGTACGTTTGTCCGATGGTTTCATTCCGTTCTGTTCCCGGGCGAGTTTTGTGCTGAATGAACGCGATGTATTGCAGACTGTGTGCCAAACTGAGCGTGCGAATCATTCCTATGTACGAATCAAACAAACCTGTTGACAATAATTCATCTCAATTTTGTAAACCATTTCGTTCTCACTCAATCACACCGGAGCCCAGTGGCGAGGGTCCAGGAGGGCTTGCGATGTGGATGTTTGGGTGATCCTTGCTTAGGTGCTCACTGGACGCAGGCAACACAATCCTACTGTTCTGACCAACGAGACATTTTGGCCAAGCTCGAATGACACGGTAAGTCGGTCGTATCGACGAAAATGTCTTCGCTATCACACGTCCACTACAAACAATACGTCCGAACGCGTCCTATTTGGAATGAAGGTAGCACCCTTACACAGTCCAACGTGTCAGCCCTGTTTCAATAGTTCCGGATGCACCAAGACGAAGCACTTTCCGAGAGCGCGTCATTCAAACAATATATACGGTCAACAAACGTTTCTCATCATTGCAGACTACTACGGTCACTACCTTCATTCTTCTCTCGCATCTCTACCCATCCTCTTGTCGTAGTCTCGGTGAACAATTATCATCTCCTGCTTCTCCCCACTCCTCTGCGCCCATCCCCAGCTCGTCATTACCTTCTTCCTCCACGCTGCCTTCCCCTCTGCTGAAATATTTCGATGCCTCCATTGCGGCCTTCTTGGCATATTAGCACATTGTCTTCTTCCACACGCATTTTTGATTACGACTTTTGGGGAGGGAATAGCTCTCCGAACTTGGAGCAAGAGGGAAGGTATGGACCGTTTATTCGGAGCCAAGTATGGTCCTTGCAACGTGTTGACGGCTGATGAATTCCGTGCCTGGTCATACAGTGACTCAAGGGGGTAGGCACGGGATGTTGGCGCTACATTAACAGAAACAGATTCCATGAGCCTTGAAGAATCCAACTAACGCCCCGGAATCTTTAGTAGCATCACGATTCGACGCAAGCTTTGCTCCAGTGCTCTACCCTACGCACTCCGCAGATTGTGCCAAGTACCGTGTGGGGATATGCGAACCAGATTATGCGGTAGTAGGCAAACGGGGTGGGAGGCGAATATACGAGATGGGAGTCTAACGGGAAAGTGGGAAGCAAACGATGAAAGTGTCGAACATGAGAGGCTACCTCAGACAGGGTGGAACGTACAGCTAGTCGCCAGCTGTTCAAAGTTTCCATAATCTACAAACCTGGGTTTGTCAGTCCTGGGGAGATTCATGGCAGTGAGGCTCATTTGATAGAGGCCGTACTTGTTGACCAGCCCCACCTGTCATGCATTGAGGCCTTGAGGAATCTCGCCTTAAACAACACGTGCACTCGATACAATTCATTCAGATCTCGCAAAACTCGCACACAACGACAATATCCTACATACACACATCCAAACCTTTTTCTTATCTTTTCTTTTTTTCGGTGGAGACAACGTTCAAGAACTTGACTTCGAAGGCCGGACGGCACGTGGAGGCAGAAGAGCCCTGCGTTCAAAACTTACAAGGAGTGGGCTCGTAGCTCCACAGCGCGTCCTTTCCCGGGTTTGTAGAGTTGGGCTTGAGCTTAATCTATCAACCGAATGAGAGGTTTTCCGTGCATTCAAAATGCGTATTACCTTATCGTAATTGCTGCCACCGGTGAGGTACCACATGCTTTTTTCATCGGGGGTCGTGATCCTTGATAAAGGGCGCAAAAAAATGTCAAGTGATGAAATGGCATTCGAATAAGAAACGCACTTGTACCCCGAGACGGGGCTACTGACGGGTACAAGTTTCCATTTGTATTCGTTGCCACCAACGACAGAGCTAGCACCCTGCCAGAACATTCCTTGTCAGCCTTGCGCTCTACATGCTTCCCTTCCAACTGGACGCACCCCATCAACTGCCGCATAGGTTAAAGTGGCAGCATTCTGGAAGTAGAACAACCTGTTGTTCGGATCAACGACCTTAAACGTCCACTGCAAAACCAGTGAGTGACCATTGCGTTCTCAGCACAAACGCAATGCTACTGGTACCTACAGTTTGGTTTTTAGAGTCGCAGTTGCATTGGTAGCCTCCGATAGGCCCCGTCGGGTTAGCATCAAGGAGGTCAACGCATTGGTTGTTGTACTGGATGTTTTTGATGATGGAATACATTGTGAATAGAGGGATATAACACGTCGATCTCTGGGAAGTACTAGATGTGTTGATCCACATCTCCCCAGATGAGCCTCATATTTATACGTTCTCAAAGACCGCCCAAGTTCAGCCTATTCGGATCCTTGAATTGCGGCGAAGGAACGCGACACCGCTGGGCTCCGGGTCCAAGAAACCCCTGACGTCATGATGGCATATTCTGGAATCCCCGGCGGAAATGACACGCTGTGATGGATGATGGAGGTGCCCATTGTTCGGCTCTTCCAGATGCAACATGAAAACAGACCGCAAGTCGAGGTTCTCGCGACTAAAGCAGCTCCTTGTATAATCAGAAAGACCGTCTTGTGATTTCAAAGTCCCCAGGTGCTAGGGGAGCAGTAATCTAGAGATCGCCTTTTTGGTCAATCTGGGAACCGAACAGCGCTGGAAGAACGGGTCACCGGGTCAATGGGGCATGAAATGCTCAGCGCTGCTGCTCATGGCTGCTAACCTCAAGCGGTTAGACCACAGAAACGGGTCAAAATAGCTTGTGACAAAGTTGGATTCACAGAAGAGTGGCGTTACAGAAGTTCTTCCCACGCCCTATTAGAACAAAGTACCTCCCAGAGGCATCCCCTTGGGCCTTGTGCGGGGATAGAAACTTGGAAATTGTATTTCTCGGAACTATCTGGTACCGTGGACGTCTTTATGGTACAGGTGTTGTCACTTGCTTGATTTGTTCTGTTTACTTTCACTCACTATCTGAAAAGGAGCAACTCCACGCAGTCATAACAGTGTTAAAGAGTCACTTTATTGTCTGATCTTGGCTCCTGGCAGGATTCAGTACCAATCCGATTGAGTATGGATTGCCGGAAGGATCCGAGTATTTTGGGGTGGTGCTCCTATCGATCAGGCTCCATCGTGCCCCAATTCATTTCGGAGTCGCTCGTTGGTGTTTGCCGTAGTTATCTGATTCATCAACGCCCCGGAATCTTTAGTTGCATCTCAATTTGACGCTCTCTTTGTTCCCGTGCCCGACCTTGTACTTCGCAGATCCGAACGAGTACCGCTTCCGGGGCTCCTTTTTGTCACTTTGAATGAGGAACGTAGTGCACCGTGGTTCTGTGCCCACATCCTCTTACTATACACTCTGGCTGGGATAGTTGCAGTCACAATGGACGCCAACGATAGACCCATTATCAAGGAGGTCAGCGCATTGGCCGTTGTACTCATAGTTTCTGATGGACATTGTAAATGGAAGGACATAACATGTCAATCTCTGGGGGAGTACTAGATGTGTTGATCCATATCTGCACAGATGAGCCTCATATTTTTACGTTTTCAAAGACGCCGTTCAGTCTATTCGGATCCTTGAATTGCGACACCACTTGCCTTCCTGGAGTTGGCCACACCCAGACGCAGGGACGGGGGTCCAAGAAACCCCTGACTGAGTCACGATGGAATGGATCTAATCGTAAATATTTGACATCCGGAATGCCCTGGTGGAAATGACACATTGTGAGGGTGACGGAGGTGCCATTGTTCGGCTCTTGCATTCCAGATGCCAACAACATGAAAACAAACTGCAAGTCGAGATTCTCGCGAATAAAGCAGCCCCTTGTAAAATCAGAAAGACTGTCTTGTGATTTCGAGGTCCCCGGGTGCTAGAGGAGAAGTAATTTAGAGATCGCCTTTTGGTCAATCTGTGAACCGAACAGCGCTGGAAGAACGGGCATGCTGCTGCTGGGACTCATGGCTTCTTTCCTCAAGTGGTTAGACCACAGAAAAGAGGTCCTTACAGTTCAAATCAATCGTTTGAACCGGGTTAGCCGAGGAACAGTTCTGCAACGGTCGTCGCTTAGGATAGTCAAAAAAGGCATCAGCCAATAAGAAGGCTTGCTCACTTACGAACAGCTATAGAAACCCGCTGTCTATTTCGACCGCTTTACAGATAGTTACAGTTGGACTCCAACAGAAGTGACGTTACATGTAGGTAATTTTGGATCATTCCATAGAAATAACTAACACCCCAGAATCTTTAGTTCAATAGTTGCATCATTATGATTCTATTTGTTCCTGTGGAGCAGGTTTGGGTGATCCTTGCTTAGGTAATATCATGGGGGCTGCGAGCCGAAGCGCAGCGGAGAGTCTGTGTGCGAGGACGCTCGGGCTGTCAGCACCACTTGAGCACCCGGCCGTTGAAGTTGTCGCCTACTTCGTCGTCACCACCCTCGCGTGTCATCACGCTTACGCGATCGGCCAATGTCAACATCCCTCGGCGCGGGGAGGCATCCCAGGAGATGGACGAGGATCTGAAGCTTGCAATCGAGTTGAGCCTTGCAGAAGCGCGAGAGAACGTGTGGTTGCGGGATATGGATTATGGATATGAATCATTCAAACAGTTCAAGAATATGCCCTCTTTCTCTCATAGATGAAGCTTGCCATGCTCAGACTTGAGTATGAATAATGGTTACACGGTTTTCCGATCCGTCATGACGCGCACGATACAGCCTCCCGTGGCCACGATCTCTGTCAACTACTGCCAGTTGAACAACACGAATCAGACGACGCAAACGAAATTACCTTTTCGTGCCACCTGGCATCGTCTTCTCCCACACGCATTTAGTCAATATCTTACTCTGGTCACGGCGGCAGATGCATTTTTGGTCACGACCTTTGGAGGGTATGGTCCTCTCACGAGCAAGAGCATGGACCATTTATTCGGAGCCAAGTATGGTCCTTACAACGTGTTTACGACCGATGAATTCCGTGCCGAGCCATACAGTCACTCGGGGTTTCGTTCTGCCGAGGCAAGTCAAGCCGGTCCAAGGGGGCAGGCATGGAACGTGCTACAATAACAGAAACAGATTAATAGAACTTGCATGAGCCTTGAAGAATCCAGATTCCGTAAACTAACACCCCAGAATCTTTACTATCTTTGCTCCCACTTTGCGCATTCCGCAGATTCTGAGCACCCGGGTGCGGGGCATGCGAACGAGATTATGCGGTAGTAGCCAAATGAGGTTGGAGACGAATACACGAGATGGGAGTCTAACGGGAAAGTGAGAAGCAAAAGATCAAAGTGCGTAACAGGTGAATGGGAGCTGGGTGTGAAATGGACGAGAGTGGAACGTACAGCTAGTCGCCAGCTGTTCAAAGTTTCCATAATCTACTCAATCCTGGGGAGATTCATGGAGGCTCATTTGATAGAGGCCGTACTTGTTGACCAGCCCTACCTGTCATGCATCGAAGGCCTCGAGGTATCTCGCCATAAACAACACGTGCACTCGATACAATTCATTCAGATCTCGCAAAACTCGCACTGCACGACGACGATATCCTACATACACACATCCAATCCTTTTTTTTTTCTTTTCTTTTTTTCGGATCGCATGCTGGAGACAACGTTCAAGAACTTGACTTCGAAGGCCGGACGGCACGTGGAGGCAGAAAAGCCCTGCGTTCAAGGGAAACAAGGGGACTTCTCATAGGTCCACAGTGCGTCCTCTCCCGAGTAAGAGGATTTCTCGAGCACAATCTATCAACCAAATGGATCGTGAGAGGTTTTCCGCGTACTCAAAATGTGTATTACCGGATCGTAATCTTTGGAACCGGAGAGGCGCCAGATGTATTTCTCATCGGGGGTCGTGATCCTTGATGAAGGGCGCGAACAAACGTCAAGTAAGGAAATGGTATTCGAATAAGAAACGCACTTGTACCCCGAGACGGGGCTACTGACGGGGCAGAGCTTCCATTTGTATTCGTTGCCACCAATGGCTTTAGCACCCTGCCAGAACATTCCTAGTCAGCCTTGTGCTCTACATGCTTCCTCTTCAAACTGGACGCACCTCTTTTTCAGAGTCAACTTTCGCATAGGTTGAAGTGGCAGCGTTCTTGAAGTAGAACTCCCTCTGGTTGGGATCAACGACGATAAACGTCCACTACCAAACCAGTGAGTGACCATTGCGTTCTCAGCACAAACGCAATACTACTGGTACGTACAGTCTGGTTTTTAGAGTCACAGTTGAATTTGTGGCCTCCGATAGTCCCCGTCGGCTTAGCATCAAGGAGGTCAACGCATTGGTTGTTGTACTTGATGTTTTTGATGATGGAATACATTGTGACTAGAGGGATATAACACGTCGATCTCTGAGGGAGTACTAGATGTGTTGATCCACATCTGCCCAGATGAGCCTCGTATTTATACATTTTCAAAAACCGGCCCTTCAGCCTATTTGGATCCTTGAATTGCGGCGAAGGAACGGGACAGGGTCCTGACACCGCTTGCCTTCCTGGAGTTGGTCGCACCCAGACGCGATCTAATCGTAAATATTGGCATCTTCTGAAATCCCCTGGCGGAAATGACACGCTGTGATGGATGATGGAGGTCCCATTGGTCAGCTCTTGCATTCCAGATTGGCAATGACATGAAAACAGACTGCAAGTCGAGGTTCTCGCGATTAAAGTAGCCCCTTGTATAATCAGAAAGACCGTCTTGTGAGTTCAAAGTCCCCGGGTGCTAGAGGAGAAGTAATCTAGAGATCGCCTTTTGGTTAATCTGGGAACCGAACAGCGCTGGAAGAACGGGTCACCGGGTCAATGGGGCATGAAATGCTCAGCGCTGCTGCTCACGGCTGCTATCCTCAAGCGGTTAGACCACAGAAACGGGGTCAAAATAGCTCCTGACAAGCAGTTGGACTCCAACAGAAGTGGCGTTATAGAGGTCCTTCCCACGCCGCCTATCAGAACGATACCTCATCCCCTGTGCGGCGATAGAAACTTAGAAATTGTAGGGTGCTTCTCGGAACTATTGTATCTGGTACCATGGACTCTTTACAGTCAGATCTAAAACGTTAGACCGTTTTCGGCTGTGTTCCACTTCAATTTGGGTTTACCTGTATTTACGGACAAACATTGCGCCGCCTCCGCTCGCACAGGTCGGCGAATGCAGGCTGCGCACGCAAGCAGCTCAGAGACTCTCGACTAGGTGAAGCAACGCCCGTGACAAGACAAATGGCAGTGGGATACCCCATGATGTAGGTGGTTCAATTGCTACATATTATGTAATTATACATAGTCCTGCTTCCGTGAAAAACCGCTCCAATGCAGTGCAAGAGCATTTGTTTGCTCTGAGACAGAGATATCACAGGCCATCAGGAGTTCTTATTGTAATTCCGATACATAGAGAGATCTGGCTGTACATTTAATACAGCTCAAGAAACTGACAAAGCAAGGTATTGTCAGTATCAAGAAGATAGATAGACTTACTGTGAGATCAAGCGACTTTAGCTTGCAGTTCTGTCCTGACGGGTGTGCATTGACATCGCCAGCAAAGCTCCATAGTTCATCTGACTGTGCGAGTGTTGATTCCAGTGGCTCGAGAGATCTCACCAGGTTTCAGGTGAGCTGACATAGTAACAACTTACTCCTTAGCAGCCCGGATGTATCGACAGTTCCCGACCATGGTGTCGGGCGTAGAGCTGATCAGCAGCGTCGAAACAGCATTGTCGCAGCACCCGGGAGCCATGTTTGTCCAGTAAACAAGGGTAAACCCAAATTGAAGTGGAACATAGCCGAAAACGGTGTAAAGTTCCCGTTACTTGCTTGATTTGTTCAGTTGTGACTATCTGAAAAGGATCATTCCAATAGCAGTGGCAACTCCAACACAGTCACTGATCGGGATCTTTACCTGAGATCTGAGAAACCTAGACAGTGTTAAAGAGTTGGTATACAACACAATGTCTGTTCTTAACTCCTGGCAGGATTGTATGTTCTTGAGTAAGTACCAATGTGATTGAGTATGGATTGCCGGAAGGATCTGAACATCTTGGGGTATGCTCCCATCGATCAGGATGTACCCTACATCGTACCCCAATTCATTTTGGAGTCGCCCATCGGTGTTTGCTGTAGACTGTTGTTGGAGTTTATAATCCATTTATGGTAATGATTACATAAGCTTAGAGCGGACTACTTAGAGTTTCCTTGCTACTGTAGGTTCTCTAGTGTTTACTGAGTTCCTACAGGTATGTCTAGTATCTAGAC
>JBBPNZ010000789.1:0-13978 GCA_038091195.1 Phylloporus rhodoxanthus | reverse complement strand
CGGAGAATCTTCAAAACCGATTGAAAACAGAACGCGACCTTGCAATTGAACGTGCTGTGAAGGCAGAAGGAAGGCATGCTGAAGGTGATGAAGAACTCGGCAAGCTTAGGCGTGAAGCAGATAAAGTTAGGAATCGCTTGGAAACAGAACGCGACCTTGCCGTTGAGCACGCCGAAGAAGCTGAAGAAAAGCACGCTGAAATAGTCGAAGAAATCAACAAGGTCAAGCGCGAGGCTGAGAAGGTTCGAAACCATTTGGAGACAGAGTGTGACCTCGCCTTGGAGCGTGCCGCTAAAGCGGACAGCGCTCTCGAGAGCGGCAAGGAGCTCGGCGGTGCATTGAAGGAGGCCAACACCAAGATCAGCACGCTCAGCAGTGACCTCCAGGCTGCTACGGCGCAAATCGAAGACCTCAAAGACGAGGGTATCACACTTCGTCGAAAGGTCGACGGACTTGTGAAAGAGCTCAAGGAAGAGAAACTGTCGAATAAACTTGCCAAAGAGGATTTCCACAGCCAGCTCAGCGAGATGGGCACGGAGGTCATGCGGGCGACGGCGAGAATATCCGAGTTACAACGGGAACTCAACGAGCGCGATACCGACCTCGATTGTCTCGAAGGGGAACTACAAATCAGATCAGACAAATTGGCCGAGCTCGAGCGGTGCGCTGCGCAGGGTGACAAGGAGACCGCAGAGGAATTACGATCGCTCAAGTCATACATCGCCGAACTGGAGGAGAGCACAGCGGAACGCGTCAAAGATCTTCAGGAACGGCTTGGACGTGCACAGGACCGTGTCGATCAGTACGAAGTAGAGGAAGAACACGCTAATGAACAGATCGAGAGGCTTGAGAAAGAGGCCGAGAGGGCGACAGAACTTGCTCGACAGATGGAGGAAGCATTGGAAGCCGCGGAGGAAAAGATGAAGTCTGATGAAGAAAGAATGGCTGACGTGCGGAGCAAAATGATTCTCCTGGAACGCGAGCTGGAAAAGCAGCGAGACATGGCGATCGTTAATCCGCCAAGCAATCATGATGCCGAGGAAGCTCTCGAGGTAGAACTGGACGAAGCAAACAGAGAGATTGCAAAGCTGTCTGCCCTTCTCCAGCAGTCTCCTGCCCGACGAGCTATTGACAAGGCCAAGGATACGAGGATCGAAGTGTTGGAACGCGAAAAGGAAGAGTTGTTGGAGCGAGTCAGGGTACTGAAGAACAGCAACGCGGGGATGATGACGCCACACAGGGTCGTCAGCGGGAGCGGCATTTCTCCGATCCATCGACACGTCTTGTCCATGAGTCTCAAAGGGCCCAAGACGCCTGGAGCACCACTTAAAGATGTACGCAGGAATATCATTTCACAGTCGAACCAAAATTGACGATGTCCATTGAAAGCTTTCGTGGTTGAACGCGACCACTGCAGGCGATCCCAGTGCTCCGCCTCTCATAGCGGAGATCGCAAGACTGCAGACGGAACTCGACCGGGCGAATGAGAGTATCGACCAGAAACTGGACGAACTGCAAGAGGCGGGTTTTGACGTCGTAGAACTCACCAAGAACCTTGAGGATGCGCGTTCGAACATCGTGACCCTAGAGAACGAGATCGCGAGGTTACAGAGAAGGGAGGAGAGGCGGCTCCGTCGGCTCGAGAAGCTACGCTGCCAGAAATGCTTTGCAAAGATCGATCCTTTGAGGCTGCAGCGAGCCTATGAAGTGGATGCAAGGTAGGTGGCAAAGATGTCCTATAAGCAGGTGACACCAACACTTCGCGTAGTTCTCTTTCCCTCTCCGTGGACATTTCGGCCGGCGACCTTTTGGCTGATCCGCCCACACCACTCATCAAGTCAAGCGAGGCACTTCGCACCGAGCTTCAAAACGTGCACGCCCAGTTGGACAGCATGAAGAAACGATGGTACGACGAAAAGCGGCAGCTCTTGGGAGAAAAGGCTGTTCTGCAGGACGCTGCGAATCGCATGGACGTTGAAGTGCGCAATGCGAAACAGGAGGCGAGGAAAGCAGTCGAAGCGGAACGCGAGAGTCGCAAGTCAAGAGCGGGCACACAAGAAGTAGGCGCTTCACCTCTGCAATCCATTGGTGGTTTTGACAGGGATTGTTTTGTAGGAGGCGGAAAAGGCCAAGGCAGTCATCGCTGATCTCGAAGCAGAGTTGCAGGCGGAACGAAAGCGTCTCCGAAAGATGTCCACAGAACAGGACCGTCTACAACGCGAACTCGGAGACGTTGCTCGACAGATGCAGCGCACTGAGACAGTGAGTGTGATGAGAGCGTATTTCAAAATCGACCGCTGACATCAAACCTAGGATATGGATGACGTCAAACATCAGTTGCAAAAGGCCAAGCAGGACAATCATGAACTCGAAAACGAGCTCCGAGGTACGAGAACGGATGCTCCGTAAGATTTCTTTCTGACCCAACTCGCACAGTGAACACGAATGTGGAGCAGAAAGCACGCCTTTTGGATGCCAAAGTACGCGAAAACACGTCGACGATCGAGCAACTACGACAAGAACGTTCTATTCTTGTGCGAGACCACAAAGACCTTCAACAGCGATACGCTCAGGTTTCCGATGTGAGTTGTCTTGCCCTTGTCCTCGCACGATGCTCACACGTCCTAGCGCGCCCATAAACTTCGCAGCGAATACGCGGCGTCGCAGAAATCGCACGAAGATCGACGCCAGCAGTTCGACATCCACCTCGCTGAGATCGAAGAACTCAAACACGCGCTGTTGAACCAAGCCGACGAGCTGCAGCGGACGGAACAGGAAAAAAACCGGATGGCGATAGAGAAGACGGATATTGCAAGGACCATTGCGGTACTCGAGGCGGAGCTGAAGCGTGTCCGCAAGGACGCCGAGATCTTTGGTCGCGATCTCAAGGCGTTGCGTGCTGAAAAAGATAGGTCACGCGAGCGGCAAAAGGAGGAGGTTGCCAAGGCAGAACGCGCGAGGAAACAGGCTCAGGCACAGATTCGTCTTCTCAATGACCAGCTGGAACGTCAAAAGGCTAGGTCGAAGAGATTGCAACAACATGTCTGCCCCACGTGCGTCCACCCTGCTTTTCTTTTCCGATCGTCCAAGGTTTAATGCCCCCTTTTAGGGTTGATGAGGGCCAGCTCGATGGATTGAAGGCACAACATAAACAAGAATGTAAAGGGCTGATTGTTCAGATCCATTACTTGAAGGCCAAGTTCACACGGGAATCGACGTTACGGGACGATCTCAGCTATCAAAAGCAATACCTCCTTGTGCTGCTGTCGAGTTTTGAAGCAAGGTATCGTGCACGCTCGTGTCGCTATTTGCTCGATCTGACTGACCCGCGAACAGCGACAAGCGTATCTTGGCCTGCATATCGCGAATAGGATACCCGAAACCTTGTCCTCCTGCCGCCACGAAAAAGCGTCGGACATTTAAAAGCGCTGCCTGGTGCATCGTCTTTATTCGTCGTGCAAAGTACGTCTGCCCAGTCGTGCTGTGCAACAGCTCCTCAATCTATTGCAGGTTTGCGAGTGATGCTTGGCGAGAAGCCTGTTCCAATAAACAAGCGATCGCGGACGCTCTACTAGACGTCCGTCGACGCAGAGTGGTTAAACTACCATGACATATTATTTCTTGTTCCTGTTGGCGTATATACGCCCACGGGCTGTTGTCTGTATCTTGTGCATGTTGTTGTAGTGTGTATTATCATCATCATCTTGGTACCAAGTATGGGAGCAAGGGATATGACTACGATTGGGATGGTGGATGTCGCTGTTTGCGCGTCTCCGAGATGACACGAACCGCGTCCTTTGAGAACACGTAGGATAGCCCACTCCAGACGGTGGTCACAGCGACGAGGGCCCTAGCAAAGATATTAACGCATGTGGGACGGGCAGAGGCCTTGCTTACTGCATCTCTGGGAGATAGGCGCTAAGGAATGCTGGGCCGATTGGGGCAATGGTCGTGCCAAACATCAACGCAAGCTGCGCAGCAGTATTGTACTAGGAAGGGAAAAGGTTTCAAGCGGCGAAACATGAAGGAGAGGCGTACCTTGCTTATAGTCGTCGGACGTACTTCTGCAGAAGGGATCGAAAAATCCCAATAACGTCGCCAAGTTTTCTACAATGAGCACGAAATGGATCGAGCGAGTTCTCGTCTGTGTCGAGTAACGCCGCTTACTGGGTGTGGTAGGGACGTGTAGCGGATGTAAAACGCGGATAGGCTGAGGAGCGCGTCGCGTCCGATGACGGTCGTCGCTAGCCACACTGGTGCGCGCGGGTGGGTGAACGTCTTGGTTGGGGAACGAGTGGGGACGTACGAGGGAGCATGCCTTTGACGGCGAGCGTGACGGTGAGGGTGGTCATCAGGGCCTTGTCTGCAGCGGGGTCGAGAATGGAGCCTAGCACGGTGTGCATGTTAAATCGCCTCGCCAAGAAGCCGTCGGCCTAGTACGTCAACGTATACGTTGACATCATCATTGTTAGAGGGTGCATGATCTTGACAGAGAACAATGCGGGGTAGCACGCACGAGATCTGAGAGGCCAGCGTAGACGAGCAAGCCGGTGGCAAGGTAAAAGTTGTCATTGAAAATGGACCATCCGAGGACAGGACAGGCGAGGATACGCGAAACGGTCAGCAAGTTAGGAATGGTGTAGATGTTTTCGCGGAGGGTGGGCCGTTCCGACTGGGTGCCAACGTTGGTCCCCTTCTTTGGTTCTGGGTTGGATTTGAGGACGGGGGAATGACGAGCATATCGTGTGCATGGTGTCGCTGTGAAATGTCTCCGCAGAGAGAAGGATTGTATGGAGTCAAAGTGGTGAGAAATCCGGACGACACGTTCACAAGGTGGACAAGTACGAGAGAGACCCAGCAAAGGACGCACTATGATTTTGAATGGAGACATGGAGGGTCCTTGCTAAATACGGACTGCAACTCTGGCTCACATCTCAACTTGGTGGCATCGTCTACCCTCTTTCGAGTGGTACATCTCATATATTTTCCGATGGAGTCTGACGGAGTTTACTATCTCTACTCCAAGCTCCCAGGAGAACCCAGTCTCGGCCCATCTGGTACTTTGGCACAGCAAGAACAGGTTGGTGAATAAGCTGAGCTATTTGATGGTAAGCCTGTTCAGCTGACTGCTAATCTTGTCGAGGTATCTGTTTCCTGCCTCCAATTTACCAAGACTCACGCCGCTGGTGGTGGATCGCCAGTCCAAAAATTGTTGGCGGGGGTCCCACGCGCCTCGGTGTAGGCCCTTACAAGTACACCGGAGAGTATAAAGGCGAACTTGCATTTGCGACCAACAAAGAGGATTATAGTCGAGACTGGTACCTTGTTCCCTCCGATTATGAGCAATACTATCTGTGAGCAGCAAGCTTTAAAAACGCTCCTAATGTGCAACCCTTTCATCGGCGATCGCTTACATCGTTTCTAGTATCGTGGCCAATCCCAGAAGCGATCTAGTGTGGACTGTAGGAGAGAAGGATGAGGTATGTCAAATTTCCACGTACATGCCATCAGCTGTGTCACACCAACAGATAAAGATCGGGCCCTACACTGGAGGTGACAATCAGTTTTTCACATTCAAGCCCAAGTCTGCTATCTGAGAATAAGAAAGCACCTCGTGAGTGGGCAAGGGCCGCCGTGTACTTCTGTTCAGTGTCGTTGAACCCAGTATCAAATATGCACCGTAGATTGCGTGTCTTCGACGTGACGAATGATAGTGTTTCCAATCAGGCGATCGTCCGTTATGTTCAACTTTGAGTCGATCACCATTTAACTTGGACCAGATACTCACTTGTTGAGCGCCGCGCTTCGCCACTATCGCCGGCGCCTTCGTGCCGTACCGTCACCATATTCTCACGTTGTCTGCGGTGTGGCTTGCTTTTTGCCCTCGAGTTCCCAATGCACTCACAAGAGTACGTGCACCCTCCCCTCGCTTCCACCTCCACCTCACTGTGTACCCCACCTTGTGTCGTCTCACCCCCGCCCTCGCCCACGCTGTCACCCGACGCGCTTGCGTTCCTGCCATTTCCAGCACAATGGCACCAAACGCCAGCAAAGGTACACAGCAGATAACATGTCTGCTAGAGTACTCCTGTTCGCGTTGGTGCTGTCACCCAACACACCTACACTTGTGTGTGTACCCTGCCACCCCTCGCACTCGCGTCACGTCTGCCATGCCCTTCGGCGCCACCTCGCAAGGTACTCGCTCTCGTGCGCGAGGAGTGATCTTGGTAAACAAGGTAACATGCCCAAATGAGTCGTGGAATCTTCGTGCATACAACCCATCCAATTCGAACTTGCAAGTACGCACTGTTGTCCTCGACACCCACTTTCCATTCCATCCCCAAACATGGCGCCTGGCACAAAGTGAGTGTAACTCAAATCAGTATCCTTGTCTCATAAGCATTGGTCTAAAACCACATAGAGAAAAACAACAAAATTGGTATAGCGACTAGAAGCAGCGAAACAATACGCTGAATTGCAGAGACAAGTAGAGCGCGGTGAGGAGGCTTCGAACGGAGAGACTCAACATGCTGGTGGTTGAGATGGAAAAACAAGACTTGAAACATCGGAGGATGGGCCAGTAGCTTCGCATAATGGAGAAAACCTTCGAACTGCAGCAGGCAAACGATAGGCTTCTTCTAAGCAGTACAATCAACCTTGTCAGCATTGAGGAGTCTATAGTACCACTAAGACTGTTTGTCCGCAACCATGACCATTGCCTTGAACCGGGACGGTCGCAAAGGTTATACAGGTGGGTGATACACGGTGTCCTACATCTAGACCATTTCCATTGCACCTTATATCTCTAGAAGGGTATATCAAGTTCTACCTGGTGATCAAACCGACGTGTTAGCCGTCTGAGACAGTATCAACACACACAGGAATACGAACCGCTTCCGTCGCCTTCTCCACCTCCGCCGTGAAGTGGTCCCCAATGAACGCGCTCAGATCGAGATATGCCGCTGGCCGACAAGTCTGGCAAGCAGCAGCAGACTCCAGCGCCTCCACGATCAACAGCGGATCAGAGACCACCTTGGCACACGGCCGCTCCCGGAGCACCTCCCTCGTACGTTCCATATACTCTATAAACCACGCGTTCACCTCGTAAATCTTACCGTCCGCCAGCGGCCACGACAAGGAGTGGTGCACGCAGTCATCACACTGGAACCACACCCAGCGCGACGCGAACCCGGGGAACCACGAAAAGTCGGACGTGAGCGAGCACGCCGCGACGCTGCACGTCCGGTGGTACTGCAGCAGCCTGTGGTACACCGACGCAGGGATGTGCTCCAGCTCCTTGACGTACGGCGCGAACATGGGGGTGCGCAGGGTGTACCGCGCCGCCTGGCGCGCCTCGGCCTCGAACCCGAAGCGGTACGCGACGGCGAACACGCGCAGCGGCTCCGCCTCGAGGAACGCGGGCTGCACGAGCAGACTGCGCACTCGGTTCATGACGCCCTTCATCCCAAACTTGCGCATCATCTCCAGCACGGCTTGGATGTCGTCGAGGTTGTCGAGGGTGGGGTTGGCGAAGGGGTAGCAGTACTGGAGGACCCTCTCCGTCGTCGCGCCGTCTTCGACCAGGTCGATGGTGTCCCGGCCGCCGTCTTGCCTGACGACCATGCCTTCGAACGCCGGAGAGGGCGACGTGGCTCCCACGGTAAGGCAGCGTTTTAGGAGGGGCGACGACGTGGTCAAGAACAGCTTGTGAACGGCGAACCGTGGGCCGTCTGAAGCGCGGAGAACGAGGTCTGTGTCTCTGTCGTCAAAGGGAGAACAGTATGGCGCGACTTCGAGCGTCAGAGCGGACATAGCGATGTGGACTTGGGACATGTGAGGCAATGGAAATTGGTGAGTACTTGATCGATTGCGCTTCCGACTTAGATATAACCATCGCGGACATGGGTGGACTAACATTACATGAGGTTCAGGTCAGTTGTACGCATGTCATGGCGATGAGGGACATCCGGACAAGTTGATAAACACGAGGCAGCACCAAAGATTATTGTTCGACAAGATTGGGCTTGCAGAAACTCGGTTGATAGAGATTCAGATTGGAAGGCTCCTTGCGGCCATGTGCTATTGGTTGTTGTGAAGGAGCAGAAATTGCTGTTTGCTCCACGATCAAATCTCACTGCGTGCTTCGATCATGACACGCGTTAACCATGCCATGCAATTCTAGGCCAGAGATTTCATTATGACAATCTTATCGGATCAAATCATGAAGAACTGATTGCCAGAATGACATTGAGAATAAATCACTTGCTGTATGGCACCCCACCATGCCTCCGTGACCTGTCTCCACAATAGAGTCGTGCACCACAGATGCTCGTCATACCACACGTTTACTGTCGCCAAGATCACCCCCTTTCCCGGATGTCTCCGCATCAACGACCATGGAAGGCGAGGAAGGCGGTGTTGTGAATGCAGTAATGTAAGAAAACTCGTGGAAATCAAACGACTCGGATGGGGTCGTGTTTGTATTCCCCCAGGGAGAGTCCAGAGCGTCGGCGTGTGGCGTCCGGAGTGTTACACAGCCAGCAGAGGCGGAAAGGTGCTTGCCGGGTGTGTCGAGTTCACTCGTTTCGGCTGGGTCCTTTGAAATGGGTTAGCGGTGCACAGTTACCCAGAGTAATTTACCTGTTCTGCCTTGAGGGATTTGTTGGGACCCTGCCATCGTCCGACAAGCTTGGGAAATACGTTTCGGTTGGCGAACATGAGGACAAGTCTTGATTTTCGCGAGATGACGATCGATGGCCGATTTGCGGGCCGCTTCAAGTAGCCTCTGATGTACAGCTCTTGCTTGAACATTTCGCTGGCAAGCGGAGGTAGGCTGATGTCACTGGTGAGAACCAGGAAAAGGATCTGTTGATAGATGTATACCTATTCTCGAAGGGAGAGCTGTCTGCATCGACAGGCGGGACGGTGACAACTTCAGAGATGTCACACGAGTCGTCGGATGGATCAAACCGAGCCTTCAGAGAACGGTGGGCTTTGGTTCCCGACTTGAGGGCGTCTGTGTTGTCATCGCCCGACCTCTGCGAGGGAGATGGAGCGGTGCTGGTGAGGATTGATCTAGGAACGTTTCTCGCGCCATCGTTGCTGTGCATGGCTCTCTTCTGCTGCGATATAAACAGGCTCGGAATATGTGTAGGCGAGTGATGTGGCCGCAAGTGAGGAAGCAAAGCAATGCCATGGAACGTTGACAAGTGACAGTCTTGGAGCCATCTCGGACCGGACGGCTGACAGACAATGAGGCTGACCTGTTGGTCTTGCTGCTCTTGGGAGAGTGGGAGTATTCGAAGAATGTTGAAATGTCTCGGACAGATTGAGTGGACCAAAACGAGTGAAACACGCCCTCCTGATATCGTACCATATCTTCGCAAAAATTAAAAAAAAGTTATGTAAATTCAAGTCTCATCTTCAAGTATAAAATCCCCCCCCTTCTTCGCTTCCTCCCTTTCTTCGCTTCACCATCTTCTCCCAAATGGCCATCTCCCCCGTGTCCGTCCTCGCCTCTGAACAGCACGAACTCCCCCGTCCAAAGGACGTTGGTATCCTTGGCATCGAGGTCTACTTTCCCCGCAGAGTATGTCTTGACACGCGACACCTCGACCGTGCTCACTTTTCTCCCTCAGTGCATCTCAGAGGCGGACCTCGAAGTCTTTGACAATGTGCCCTCTGGAAAATATACTATCGGTCTCGGCCAGGAGTACATGGCATGCTGTGATGACCGTGAGGACATCAACTCTTTTGCCCTAAATGGTATGTCCTATCTAGTTGTGCATCACACATCCCTTGACGCGTTTTCCAGCCGTCAGCGGCCTTCTCGAGAAATACAACATTGACCCCAAGTCCATCGGTCGCATCGATGTCGGCACTGAAACCATCATTGACAAGTCCAAATCAGTCAAAACTACCCTCATGGACCTCTTTGCAGAGTCTGGTAACTTTGACATCGAGGGTATCGACTCAAAGAATGCCTGCTACGGCTCTACCGCTGCCCTTTTCAATGCTGTCAACTGGGTCGAGTCGACTTCTTGGGACGGTCGCAATGCTATCGTCGTTGCCGGCGATATCGCCATTTATGCCGAGGGTGCGGCACGCCCTGCTGGCGGTGCTGGCGCTGTTGCTCTCCTTGTTGGTCCAAATGCGCCCATCATCGTCGAACGTAAGTTTTCGCAGATTTAATTTCGGCTCAGCTTGACGCCCTTTTCAGCCACTCATGGAAACCACTTCACAAACACGTACGACTTTTACAAGCCAAAACTCGATTCTGAGTACCCTGAAGTCGATGGACCAGTATCTGTCACCACCTACATCTCTGCTCTCGATGCTTCCTATGCACGTTTTCGTGAGAAGACGGCCAAGGCGAACAAACACCATCTTGCGAACGGACACATCAGTAGCAAGGGCTTCTCCCTTGATGACCTAGATTATGCCGTCTTCCACGCCCCTTATGGCAAGCAAGTCCAAAAGGGTTTCGGGCGTCTCTTCTACAATGATTTTGTCGCCTCCCCCTCGGCACCCCAGTTCGCCAATATTCCCTCCCCCGAGGCCATCCTCGCCACCTCCTACACTGCCACCCTCACCGACAAGAACCTCGAAAAGACCTTTATCGCTGCATCCAAGGCCGTCTATAAAAATAAAGTCGAGCCAACCATGGCGACCTCCAAACGCCTGGGCAACATGTACACCGCCTCACTATACGGCTGTCTCGCGTCGCTTCTCTCTTCTGTAGAGCCCGCCGAGCTCAAGGACAAGCGCCTGAGCATGTTTGCCTTTGGAAGCGGCTGCGCATCCAGCTTCTTCACGCTCCACATCAAGGGTGACACGTCCGAAATCCGGGACAAGCTCGACCTGCTCAAGCGGTTGGCGAGCATGAAGGTCGTGCCGTGCCAAGCATATGTCGATGCGCTCGCTGTGAGTTTTCTCGTGTGATTGAATGGACGTTGTGCTCATTATTTTTAGCTCCGTGAGAAGAACCATAATGCGGTCAACTATACGCCGGAGGGCTCGATTGACAACATCTGGCCTGGTAACTTTTACCTCGAGTCTGTGGACGGCAAGTACCGCAGGAAATACGCCCGTGCTCCCGTCGTCTAGTACCCTATCCTCACGTGTCATAGACTTGCTCGCAGCGTTGCGCATCTAGATTGTTCTTTTGTCTATACCTGGATAGCATTGCTTGTAAAGATTTGTACTATAGGGCGGAAATCCCAGTCTAGGGTAAAGGCCCAAAAAAATATCTCTGTCACCTGTCCTGATACTTGCGACCTTTTATCTGATCGGTCAAACTTCTAAACGATTCAACTGTCCCGACTCTCTCGCGTCGCACAAAGTGTTTGAAATGGACCTTTCAACTTGTTTCTGATGTTGCTTCCAAAAATCCTAGTCAAACACTGACACATATTCCATTCAGTTCCCTCCCATGTCGAACACAAAGCCACTCTGCTACGATATCCTACATACAATCAAAGCCCCCCCTTTTTTTTCTTTTTTCTTTTTTTTCACTGTGCAATGCAGAAAGAAGAAACGCGTCGGAACAACTTGAAGAGCTACTCAGCAGTGACAAATGGGTTCACGTTTAGACTTTATTGAACTTCCATTGCAATTCTCCCGCCGGCGTACCCTGTTCGGGTGCGAGGAAAATCTGTAACGAATGAGTGTGAGGCCTGTGTGTGTACAAATACAGCAGGGAATATCCCACCGTCACAAGTTTTCCACTCGCGGGGAGGCACATGTAGAAGTTCCCCGCTTTGAGCCTGGAGGGGGAACACACTGTCAATCGAAAAAAGAGGGGCAGAGTATGGGACGACAAACCTGTATACGTCTGGAGAGACTTTTTCAGGGGTCCAGCGGATCCCGGGGCTAGTCCCGTAGAGTGGGGCAGCCTATCGAGTTACGCAGTACGATCCTGATTAGTCGCTGGTCCCGCACGTTCGGCACCCTCAGGTGAACGTACCTTGGAAATAGCGCATGCACCCGCGTAGGCGCCAGAACCAGAGACAGTCTCGAGGGTGATCTGCTGATTGCCGACGTTCGTGACGATCCACTACCGAGCCAGCGAGTAACCAGTTAACCCTTGGCACAAATGAAAACTATCAGCACACACATTCTGACTTTGCGGCCAACTAATAATCGCGGCATCCCGGAGACCCTCATAGAGGTCCAGATAAGAACCGTATTGAACGTTGGCGATGGTGTAGATACCGTCAGGGATGACTGCAGTCATTGTTGATCAGACGAGTTGAGGTGTATTCAGCGGATAGACAAGGTTGGTATTTATACATTTCCAACACCCACCTTTCAGCTAATCTGGGAACTTGAACTGTGGCGGAAGACAGGTCGACCGGCACGCGAAATCTCGTACCACCCGCGCGTTTTGAGTTGGCTTGGTATGCCATATAGCCAGAAACGGGAGGTTAGCACAACGCGTGCTGATACAACTTTACGAACCGGGCCAGATCTGAGACTCAGGACGGGCGGAACATATTCGCCCTAACCTATTCAATGACGGACATGAAATAAAGAAGCAGGTACACATTACATTTTCTGGGGCGAACTCCTAGTAATCTGCCAATTTATGGAGCTGTCTGTGAACCTAATGTTTTGATGACGCTTTTGCACGATTCCCTGAGCACTGATTGGTTCGCCTCAAGTTCGCCTGTAGCCGAATTTGAATGGAGTTGCTATATGGGTTGACCAGTGCAACTGTGCGTCCGAGTTGCGTCCGAGTTTGTCTTACATTACTGAGGGTCAGGACGGGCGGAATATATTCACCCTAACCTATTCAATGACAGACATGAAATAAAGAAGCAGGTACACATTACATTCTCCGGGGCGAACTCGTAGTAATCTGTAGAGCTGTCTGTGAAGGAAATGTTTTGACGATGCTTTTGCACGATTCCCTGCTCAGAGCACTGGTTGCTATTTCTGGGTTGAGCACTCCAGGTACCGTGCGTCCGAGTTACATCCGAGTTGCGTCCGACTTTACCTCACTGATAGAAACCACAAGGTCTATCCCAGAAAAAGCATGAGTCGGAACTAACCTTGCTCGTAACGTGTGAATTTGCCGTTCGGCGGCCGCGCGAAGTGGCAAGTTTGTGATTCGGCTCTCTTTACAGTCGACTCTGTAATAACCCATACCCTTCGGGATAGGCCCCAGAGTATGGGTTATAGAAGAGTATGGGTTTCGGCGAGGTCAATTATCTGGGAGTGGAAATCTTTTTTCCCAAACTATTGTTGAACGAAGCAAATTACGAGTACGATGCAACGGTGAGACTTTGAATTTGCACCGCCTTCTAGCCAGTCATCTAAGCCGTTCGATAGAGGGCCCACTGGTAGAGCTGTTGGCAAAATCCTGCCATCCTACCATTGGAAATTGCCAGCCAGTTGTGGAGGGCGACGGCAGAATTCTAGAGTAATCATCAAACTAAGAGTATTGATGGGGCACTGGCGAGGAGATGACGAGGAATTTCACTTGGAGTCCACCGTTGGTGGTCAAGATGACTGTTGGTTGCAGCATTGAACGTGAGAAAGTGCCATTCTGTTCTTGACCCAGAGATTGGACTTGATGGGAATGCCTCCGTCTGAGGTACTTGAAGGCGAGGTTTCAAATGATTCGGAGCTGAACAGTCAATAACGGTACAAAACTAACTGGCTTCATTGAGGAGATTTCTGTCATGGACACGTTGAACTTGCACCATCGTATTCGCGGTCCCAATCCCCTCCGTTGTGTCCCAACTTGATCTAGTTATCCACTTGGCCGGGCAGACCTGGACCTGGACCTTGCGCTATTGGATGCACTTTGCGCTGGTTTCCCACTCTTAGATGTTGTAGATTCGTGTGGTGCGGCCATTTCGCCACTCGAGTCCTGGAAGTGAGTCTGCCTCTATTCACTCTGCTGCTTTCCTGACATGTTCTGGTGTGTGCCACAGCTTCTTTGGCCCTATTCCTTGGGTCCTTGCTGTGCCCT
>JBBPNZ010000788.1:0-13979 GCA_038091195.1 Phylloporus rhodoxanthus | reverse complement strand
ATCCGACGGCAAAATATTCGTATACGACTTGGCAGCATTACCTGCGAAGACAGAGGAAATATTCCAGCTACGTCCGGTAGCGGAATACGACACCAATGGCACTCGCCTGACTTGTTTGACTGTTGCGGAGGGTAGGTCTACCGGTGTATCAACAGCAGTAAGTGGGAAGCGAAAAGAAAGGGAAGTAGATACGGACAGTGAGGATGACGGAGAGTTGGCACCACGAGGAGAGGCAGATGCGAGCGTAGAGTAGACGAGAAGCTTTGACTATTGTCCCCTTTTGGAACCCATTATTATGGTTAGGGTTATTATCTAAGCCTTTGAGTTCACAAGTCGCAGTCTTGTCAAAGGCCGACCATGAACGCTTCCAAGCTCAAACGGAAACTCGGCGATTTGGGTGTCGATACGTCGAGCAAGAGGGCTAATGAAAACTTTTGCTTGGTAAATTCATCATTATCCTGTCCTCGTACCATTCACAGGCTTCTAGATTGGCACACCCCTGCCACCCCTGGAAAAGTCCAGAGACACAGGCGAATTTGTCCCACTTTGGAAGCAAGAAGTCAGTTGCTGCTCTTTGGTGGGCTATTTATCTGATGTCTTGTTGTTTATAGGTCAGAGACGAGAAAGGCCGAAGAAGACTACACGGAGCTTTCACTGGGGGTTTCTCTGCGGGCTACTTCAACTCTGTCGGTTCAAAGGAAGGTTGGTGGTCGTATTGTCATCTCACAGACTATTCTAACCTTTCTCAGGATGGACGCCGTCGACGTTTGTTTCCTCGCGATCGGGCCGTGCCAAGGCTCGGACAGCGAGACCGGAGGACTTTATGGACGAAGAAGATCTCTCCGAGCTCCGTGCGGACCAGAAATTGGTCAGCGAACACGACGAAATGGACATTCTTTCTGGTACCCAGGCTGAGAGAGCGCGTAGGACGGCTGTGGATGACAGCCAGAAGGAGTGCGTGCTTCTGACTTGCTCAGCATGTGGTACTCGCTCAACCGCATTATGTCAGTCCGATAACGCTCGCACTCGAACAGGCCATGGTGCCTGCACCAAAAGATTCGCTGGGTGGTCGTGTTCTCAAGAAGATGGGCTGGAGACCGGGGCAGGGTATCGGCCCGAGAGTGACTTGGCGACAACGCGAGATTCAACATGGACGTGATCCTGACAGGACGGGACCGGACGTGGATGAGGAAGCCAAGAAGCACATGTATGCGCCGAAGGATATATCGCCGATCGTCGTCCCACGTAAAGATAATTTCCATGGTCTTGGGTATAACAAATCGTTGGGTTTGCATGCAAGCTTGGGGGTCCATGAACAAGAGATGCAAGCTGCTCAGGGACCACGACTTGCGGGTGCGTCTTCTGGTCAAACATTAGCTGTGTGATTACCTTTTAATGTTTCGTAAGGTGGTTTTGGACTGGGCGCTTTGAACGACGCAGATGAGGATGATTTGGACGTTTATGATCATACCGTGGGTCATGGAAGAAGTCGACATGCTTTCGATATCAGCGACATACATGAGGAAGAACGTGTAGTTGTTGGATCCAAAACTAGGGGCACGACCCTCCCAACACCATCGGTAAGCCTCTGCCAGTTTTCAGAGGGACGTAGAGTACTCATGGATCCCAGACACAAACAAATATTCCCGCCTTGTTCCGCGATGGGAAACCTGTTCTTCCTGGGTTTAAGCTTTCTGAAAAACCGGTGACAGAAGACATGTGGTAAGTCATTTGAGGAGTGAAAAGTCTCCTTCAATACAGGTGGATTCCTCCAGGTTCCCTATACCCGAAGTACCAAAAGGCTGGAAACCCAATCCAAAGGTCCTTTGGGAGCGGGCAAAAGGGGCGCTTAGTGGGAAGGAAAAGGAGAACTTCCCTGCACGAGGGGAGCCCCAAACCCATACCCAATGGAAAACTGGGATATCTGCAGATCAGGTTTGTCTCGCTCTTATGCTGTATACACCTATCCGACTCTTGGCTTAGCGAGGTGCAACACTAGGAGAGACGCCCCTTCCATCCGCACCGTGTTCCGTCTTCGAATACATGTCAAAGAAAGATCAAGAGCGCTTTAAAAACATTACAGCGAGTCGCTTCACTGGCCCTTCGACAGCGGATACGACGACGCAAGAGCCAGTCACCACCCCATCTCAAGGGCCTTATATCCCTCATACAGACCCACACGTTGCGCAAGCTGCATTGCAAGGATTTCAGCCCTTTACTTCCAATCCCAACAAACAATCCCGATATAGTGCCTATCTCCGCGCTCACGCCGAGCCTGGTGCTGGGGTCTCTATACCTGCACGGCTGCCGACCCAGACGCCGGAGACGTATGCGCTCGAGATGAGCGAATTCGCCAAGGCCGCCGCTCTCTACCGTCCCGTCTCGGGGGCGATGGCAGGACGTTTCACAAGCGCAGCTGTGCTTGAACTAGGTCCCAATATCGTCGAAGGGCTTCACACGCCGAGTGCAGAACCTGCGCCGCCCGAGGAGGAGCCGAGACCGAGCGCGGAAGAGCGGGAGGAAGAGAAGAAGGAGGAAGACCCCAAGGTGCATGCTGCCCGGCTGGGCATGTATGGGCCGATGACGAGGGAGGTGGTGCCTTGGCAGCCTGCACGTCTGCTGTGCAAGCGGTTCGGAGTCAAGGACCCGAACCCCGACATACATCTTGACACGCGTGAGGCGTCGACGTCTGCGCCTGCGGACGTGACGGGTGGTGTGGGTGGCGACGTCGGATCGGGAGTTGCGGACGCACAGCCGGCTGCTGGTTCACAAGGTGGCAAACGGGATTTGGCGAACATTGGGCTAGGAGACGATGATGGACAGGGGGACGATATTCTCACGTATGAGCGACCGCCCATGAACATCTTTAAAGCCATCTTTGCGAGCGATGACGAGGAGAGCGAGGATGAAAAGGACCCCGAGGATCAAGTTGCTGATGGCGCGAAACCGATACCTTTACAGCCCTCGACGTCGTTACATGCGATGGAAAAAGCCCCTGAGGAGCACATTCGGGTCCCTCCCCTAATCGCGACAGATGGCGTGAAAGAAACCGTGGCAACAAACGACAAGGTGGATCTATCGACGTTTAAACCGACTTTTGTCCCTCGTGACGCTCAATCACAATCACACTCTGGCAATGGAAACGGGAAAGCGCCTGGAACAAGGGAGAACAAGAACAAGAAATCCAAAGCTGGTCCTCTCGTGTCCTTTGACGTGGACGAGGACGGCGCCGAATCACTATCGATATTGGCCCGGCGAGAAACCAAGGACCGGGATCGTCCGAAGAAGAAACGGAAGAAACACAAGGAGCAAGTCGTGGAAGAGGAAGTGTGGGTGGAGAAGCCGCCACCGGATGTCGTCAAGGATCTTCCTAGTGAGACACCCAAGGTTGACGACGCAATAAAAGTGGGCGGTGCCGAGGGCGTCGTTGGACCGCCTCGGGGGCGGAAACGTGCCGTGGACTTTTTGTAGTTTATGTTGCAATGCTTTTCATTATCGTGTTTGATACCAATGATGCTATCTGTCCGGATATCTATGATAATCGACAACTTTGCGTCATATATATAGTAGACGGTCTGGTCACCAGACTACGAAGAAAGGAGAAGAGTTGCTCATCAAGTAGTTGGAGATATGTACTCAATATCCTGCAATCCCTGACAGACAACGCACAGGTTTCTTCCACTGGGCATCGCTTCGGCCCTCTTCGACTTGTCACCAGTGGAAAAGTGGATGCGTGTCCTCCAATTTATCACTCGACTTACTCTTGCTCATGGACAAGCTGATACGCCGCGCTGAGCCGTCCACAGCGCGGTGGACTATTGGTGGTTATGCGCGGTCGTGTCGAGGAGCTCCCACCGTCGATGGCAGCTGGCGGGAGACGGAGTCTCGACGGCCGATGAAGAAAGGCACGACGTTCAGTCGATTGGGGTCGGTGGCTTGATGGAGTAGGACGTCGCACACGATCTCCTTTGCATCATCCAGGTCAGCAGCGCGCAAGGTTTGCAAATGTATTGTGACGCGGTGGAATATAGATGCGAGACATTGAGTATCGTTCTCGTTGTAATGATAAAATAAATATGAGACAGGTTGCCATGACCTGTGTTTGTTGGTCGATTGAAAGACTTGAAGGGTGTGAGAGGAGGGGTCGAAAAAGGGGACATTGGTACACCCGTTCCAGTGACAACAGATGCATCAGAGAAGAGAGTAGAAAACGCACGCGGAACGAATCCAGTCAGAAGGGCGTTCCGAGCTCCACCCACATTTGAATCACCAGACACGTGAATAATCGTCACTCATCCGGTTACTCCACCACAGCGTGTATGCGGGACAACTTTCTAAAATTTCCCTGCATCCACACTCTGTACATTTTGAGCTGCCTCTTCCTATTCACGAGAAGTCTCCGATCCACTCCTAGCCGTTCGATGGTAAACAGGGGATGTGGAGGACAGGACACGAGAGGAAGGAGGAGGTTAGGATGAATGGTGGCAGGCAGGACAGTCTCGGGCGGACAAGCCGATAGGTTCACTGACACCTCCAAAGAGGGCGGGGGTGAGCCAGAATCGTGCGATGGCGGAGTAGAGGACGAGGGACCAAGGACTTCCTGTAGACCGTGAGAGTCTGACTCCTCCCTCGTTTGGACAGTGATCTGTGACGGCGATGCGCGGGAGCCAGTGAACATCAACGCCAATTCATCTGCATTGCATTATGTTTGTCTGCAGTCAAAACGATTCAAACGAGTGTCCTACCTAGCTCGAAAAAGTATACGCGCGTCTTGTCTCCGCGTATGTAGAAATTTTCGTCGATCATTCTCCCGGATTTGAACCGCAGTTGGGTGAGATCATATCGTCCGTAGTCACGGACCAGGACGGTTCCGCCCGGCTTTAGCATCTGCCACAAAAGTGAACCATCCATCCGCGCGAAGGTGAAACTTGAAATAATTTACCCAGTGGATATTGGCTATTGCCTTTCCCCATTCATTAGGGTGAAGCGCACTCAAGACGAAGACGCAGAGAACGATGTCGACTGTCTCTGGTTCCACACCCGGTGGCATCGTGCTCTCAGAAGTAAGATCCCATACCGCAGAATGAATCGAGCCAATAGGTGGGTTATGATATAGAGGATTGTTCTTTAGGAATACATGAATGGTTTGACGTTGAGCATTTTGAAATATACTTGCCTGTACTAGCTTGACCGCATGCGAAGAATAGTCGTATGCACGGACTGTAAGATGTGGATTTTGGTTTGCGGAAAGGAGTGGAAACGCAGCATTTCCAGCACCTTGACTGGATTGTTTAGAGTATATGCTGAACCACGCAAACTAATAACTCACCACAACCAATTTCGCAAATAGTGATGTCTCCTGCCTGATCGAACTGAGGAGGTGCACAGGACAGTCAAAGGGATCACATACATCAGGTCCTGCGGCAGCTAAGAGTTGCGGAAATTCCAAGTGCAGCCTGCATCAAAGTGAGGCTAGGAGTAGATCGTCAACACGGCGGTATCATACCATTTTCTGTCACGAAAAAAGTTGTCTTCATTTGTCTTGTAAAAATTGTCCCTTGTCACATTTATATTCACAATAGGTTCAGTGCCGAGGATCATTTCCCGCTCACCAGAATTTTGCCGGTCTTGAGTTGTACTTTTCTTTATCTTGGTTGGACACAGGGGTCAGTCGTTGCCTTTGGAGGGATGCAGCGATATTTTCTGCCTGATCAGCGGGGGGAGGGACATGATCCCAAGCATTTTGAGTCCATACGTCTGCGTCTTCTGTCAGGAATCTAATGATTGGGCAGCGATTTGTCGATGAACCACAGAGAACACTGTAATGGCGCTCACCTGGATCCAAAAGGAGGTTCTTCAGCGCTGATGTCGTGCACAGATGAAGTCAATTTTGGAATCCTCTCCATGATGAGGGTTGGTTTGTACTGTTGACCGTAGTAATGATGACGATTGCCAAGCGTCGGCACGGTGACGGGTGTGAATAATTCTTGGAATTAGTCGCTGCGCTGGTTGTCTACCAACTACGAGACCACTGCTCGACGTCGTGCTCAACGTCGTGCTTCGCGGCAGACTCCGATTTCAAGGACCTACTGCGCTTGTCGTAGACGCCAATTCCTCTTGTCCATCATGTCGCTGTCCAACCCTAGACCGCCCCCGCCCGGCGATGAAGATCTACAACATCTCTACGACGAAGTCTGGCGCATCTTTGGCGAAGAATCCGCCCCGCTTACAAAACTCTCTCCGCTCAGCGCTGTCTCCGCCAATCCAAGGGATCCCAACACCTTCCGTGCGGAGCCGGATCCGGCTACCCCCGCATCTGCAGCAAGAAACTCTCCTCCTCGTCTTCCACGTACGTGCACCTTCTCTTTGCTTACATGCCCCATTACACCTACATTATCAGAAAAACCATCCCACTCCCCTGAAATCCGCCCCAATATCGACTCTACCGTTTCACCTGTCTCCCAGAAGCGACACAGACCGTTACCCAACCCTCCTGGTGCAGTTATCTCACCAGTCTCCAACCCCACGGACCTCCATCTCGTTGAAGTTCCTCAGGCCGTACTCAATACCTCCCGTCCAGGAACAGCAAACGTCGATAGGTATGCCATATCTGAATCTCTGCTCTGCCACTTACTCACTTGTATCTTTAGTCGTCGTCAATTACCTCAAACGCCTGGCCCGCAATCCCCTGGCTTTATTACTGGTCGTGGCTCGTCCGGCTCTGTAACCTCGCCGATTTCTGCAAAATCAATCACGACTCTGCAGTCAGATAGCCTCCCGAACATCCACAAGCCAGTTCCCGCTGTTCCTACCAATGGCAACAGCCCAGGTACCGACGACCTGCTTGGCCATTTGTCCCGCAAACCCTCTACACGAACCCCTGGTACTCTGCCACCCACAACTCCAGGTTTTAATAGCCATTTTGATGAGAATTCAATCGTTGATATGTATACTCCCCGTCCATCCCATCAGCATCAACCCTCTGCACAACCAAGATACACGGACCTGTATCCGCACACTAACGCCCATTTCCATCTAGACAGTACAAATGTACCCTCGACTTTACGCGCGAAAGATTTTCCGCCCCAGCATTCTCCGTCGACCGATTTCATCACCCGTAGGTCTTTGACTTGGTACCTGAGCTGGAAACGCTAACGCTGACACATTCACAAGATGGGGACGTCGGTGTGGGTCGTGCCACATCAACTGGATCGACTATTTCTTCGGCTCAAACAGATTTACTTGGACGGAATCTCTCGGCCACCACTACGGCCACGACTTACAGCGAGCACCAGGCATCCAAAGGTGGTTCTTCAGCCCTCGCGAGAGACAACTCACACCGTTCCCATGCGTACTCAACTGATGGACCCTCCACCGTGGGATACCCCGAAACATACAACGATTCTCCAAATGGCTACGACATCCACGGGGCCAGTACGGACTCGTTTGATCGCTCCCGTCCGAGTGACTATGGTGCTGCTGGCAGCTCCGGAGCACTCCCTGACGAAGATGACGAAGATGACGAGTACTTTACCGACAGTGACGACCCAGATCCGGATCGTTTTGTCAACTTCAGTTTACTTTCTCACCTCGCTGTTAGATTACGCGACAAAGTCCCAAGAGGTACACATGTCAAGAGTAGTATTCCGTATCCTCGCGCCTTTACTGGCAAGGACATAGTGGTATGTCGTCTGCTTTTAGATGCTCATCATTCGGATTATGATGTTTTGTTCAAGTCGACGATTCAATCGCAAATCCAGCGAGAATTGTTGATTAATCACGGAGTCTCGACGGCAGATAGGCGTGCGGCGTTACAAGTGGCACGGAGCCTCCAGAGTCAACTCTTCTTCTACGAGGTCGAATGGGGCGATAAACCACTCCAGGATGGAGTCGAGGACGTGTACATGTTCTTGGACGACCTCGAGGGTGGTTCAGAGTCCCAGAGGGAGAGGGAGGAACTACCAACAGCTGTGATCACCATGCTCACAAAATGTTACACCTCAACATGTAGCGAGGAAGATCCATGTTACTCGTGGGTTTGCCCGAGAAGACGCGTGAGTTTTCAATATTGTATCCTCTGCGAATTCACGTCGTTTCAGGCGACCCTGGTGACAGACATTAGTCCAGTGCCTGAACCGGAGCCTACCCCTCATGTAGGTTGATAGACGAAATTTAGAGGGTGTTGCTTATGGTATCGTGGTAGACTGAAGACTGGCTGAAGTCTGTAGATCCTGCGATTCTTCGCAGTCTGCCAGAAAGCGAGATTAATCGTCAAACGTACGCATCCACTGCATTTTACAATATCTTGCTCATAATTTTGGTACAGGATAATATACAAGACGGTTAGTCAAGAAGAACAATACGTCCAAGACCTCGATTCTGTCGAAGCAGTGCGTGCCATTTATTCCTTCAGCACTCTCCGTTAACTTGTGGCTAGCTCTTCATTCGCCCTCTGCGCCGCGCAACGCATATCATGCCCGCTGCACAATTAGATGAGTTCATCGAAGAAGTGTTTGGAAACATCCTTGATCTCCGGGAATGCAACAAAAGACTTGTGGAGGCGATGTACGTTCGCCAGCGTGAACAAGCTCCCATTATCCAGAGGATTGGAGACGTCTTTGTTGAGGCTGCCAGAAGCTTCCGATACGCATATCCAACTTATGTTGCTCATCTCCCATTCGCCGAAAAGCGATTCAAGGAGGAAATTGAGGCTAACGCAAATCTCAGGCTTTTCCTGGAGGTTCGTGGTGATATCTATGCTGACATTACGACCTTGTTTTATTCTTGATTGGATTCTGTTTGATTTGTAGGAATGCTCGCGTCAATCTGCAAAGCAGCAAGAGTCTAGACGCCTAGACTTGAAACATTTCCTATCACGCCCTTCAGAGCATCTACAGAAATATCCTCTTGCACTTGAGGCGATCATGAAGGAGACAACGGAGGGGAACCCGGACGCATACTATCTCGCAGAAGCTATCCATGCTATTAAGGATCTGCAGAACATTGCTCAGCTGCGTACGTTCCAGACTGCCATGGGTAAGGGTCCCACCGCAAAGTGGGAATGGCACGACCTAGTTCCTGGTGAAATGAGAGAGGGCCTGAGCAAATCCGAGGCAAAACGCCAAGCGTGAGCGACTCTTTGACTAAAAATAGGTATTGGAATTAAATATTGCTTGCAGGATCATCTTTGAGTTGATTAAAGGTGAAATGGGGTATGTCAAGGATTTGGAAAACATTGAATTGGTACGAGGTGATGAGATCGTTACCTGAGTAGTAAGGTTTGAATGCCTTGTTCTCCTAGATGTACCTCCAGCCATTGCGGACGCAAGACCCGCCAATCATTTCCCGGGAGAAGCTCGAAAACTTTATTACGGACGTCTTCCACAACTTTGCAGAGATTTACGGTCACCACCGGAAATTACTTGACCAGTTGCACGAGGTCCAGCGTGAGGAGCATCCCGCCGTCAAGAGTATCACGGCGGCAGTGTTTGATGCTGCATTGAGCTTCAGGGAAGCCTACATGGAATACATTCCGAACTACCCTATTGCAGCATATCGAATAGATGATGAGATGGCCAACAACTTTGAGTTCAAGGCCTTCGTCGAGGTATGTGTATTATTTCGCCTAGGTTCGCCCTCTTGTGACTGATCTTACCTGCAGCAATGTACACGTCACCCCGATGCCCACCGTCTAGACATGAAAAGCTTTATCAACCGTCCTATACCTCGCCTCTTGCGATACGAGTTACTTTTGAAAAATGTATACGACGAAACCCCGGCGGGCCATGAGGATCGCGAAGCTATTCCCCAGGTTCTCGAGATCATCAAGTCGCTTGGAAAAGATAGTGAGCCGGGTGTCGAATCTGCAAAGCAAAAGGTACAGCTGTGGTGCTACAACTCGAATATCGTGTTCAAACCAGGAGAGGCAGTGGTGAGTGCACTAATGACTTGCACACCTCCCAGATATTGACAGATGTGGATGCAAGGATATGGATTTGTTGAATGAGAATCGATCATTGGTTCATGCTGGCAAGTTATTAAGGCAGCCAGAAACTGGTTTCGAATGGAATGGGTGGACTGAACTCTTTGTCCTCCTGTTCGACAACTACCGTAAGCTGACGCGAGTCTCATATACTTCTCTTTGACAAATGGTCTGTAGTGGTCATGACGAAGACGAAGGAGAAAGACGGTTTGACGAAGTATTACGTCAATCGGAGGGTGGGTGCTTCGTTAGCGGTACAACAACTTTGACGCTAAAACCATAATCAGCCTATTCCCTTGGACCTACTGAATCTTACCAGCTTCTTGGATCCGGCAACGCAGCGCAGTACCGGGATTCTACGTCTTGGACTTGGTAACAGACATGGCGACAGTGGTGCGCCGACAACACCAGGTACCGGCATGCCTGATAGTGCTGTGGATTCTCGTCTTGTCTACCCTTGCACGATCCACTATAGCGGAAGGCTTGGTGGTCTGTACACGTTGTTCACAGAGAGCCCTCAGGCTCGGGCAGAGTGGAAACAGAAGTTGGAGGAAGCGATCGGTTTGCGCAAGGTCGTCCAAGAGTCTAACAAGGTGTTTGAGATGGAACCGCTCAGTACGGATACTTTCTTCGTCCCTGCGTTGTCGGCGAGCGCAGCCACGCCATCATGGAACCACGAAAATTCGTTCACAGGAAAGGTAACGTGCTCGGTGCCGTTTAGTGAGTGTTGTTTTGGTATATTGTTGTCTTTATTGAGCGCCGCATGCAGCTACGACAGACGGGAGGGCGCTTGTCGCGATTGGATGTGCGGAGGGCGTGTGGATCGGTTTTAGACATGACTCTCGATGTACGTTTTCCGGTTCCTGGTTCTCGAAGCTAACTTCAAGTGTTCGTATCAGCTATGCGTCGCGTACTGCACCTGAAGATGGTCACGCAGTGCGCCATGTTGGAAGACTTTGGGATGTTCCTTGTCCTAGCAGACAAGGTAAGTGAGTCGTTGTATTGCGAGGCAGAAGATACGGACAATGCTTGTATAGGCTTTGTTTGCCTATCATATAGAAGCACTCGTACCATCGTCGCCGCAAAGTGCGCATACATCACAAACTCCTCAACGAGTGAATGGTACGCGGGACGTCCATTTCTTCAGCGTCGGTAACCAAGGCGGTCGGACCTTGGTTATCTACATGAAAAAGAAAGGGGTATGTCTCTTTTGTACACGAAAATCAGATGACGGTGACGAGATATGCACCTTGCTCATGTTCTCGTAGCTCGACAGCGTCTTCCGCGTTCTCGAGCCTGTTGTTGAGAAGATTAACGAACGATCCAAAGCCCCTGCTTCGTTCACGTCGAGGTTCGGCATACGACCAGCTCGGTCGGAGTGGTTCCGTCTGTACAGGGTGCGTGGTATGATCAACAGTTTTCGCTGCTGGGCCGACTCTTTCTATCAGGAATTCTTTTTGCCTTCGGAATCGTTCGACTTGGTCTTTTTGAAAGCAAAGATTGCGATTCTCTGCACCAAAGGTTTTGAAATCATGGATCTTACTGAGTATGTACTCGTTAACGGCGAACGGTGCATGTTGTTGACATCGTGGTCACCAGCTTCAAGAGTGTTACGATTCCGCTCCGTGACGACGGCCACGAGCGGTTGGCAAAACGTTGCGAATCATGCAAGCCAATGGGAATGTTCCGCGTTGAAAATGAGTTCCTCTTGTGTTATGATGGTGAGGCGTAAATATAGTCGCCGGGTTCGTTGCTCACAACCATAGAATTCGGCATTTATGTGAACAAACATGGGGCCCCGAGCCGTTCAACGGGAACGATCGAGTGGGAGGGCACAGCAGAACGCGTGGCCATGCACTGGCCCTATATCCTCCTTTTCGACTCGCGGTTCATTGAAGTAAGACACGTCTCGACCGGTCTTCTTGCCCAGATCATTGCTGGACACGAAATTCGATGCATTTGGGATGGTCGTGGCACATCTGGCGCGGCTGCAGAAGGATTTAACCAGCCAATGATCCTCGACCCTCGAATACACGCTGTCATGTCTGCGCCTGAGCCTTCAGGCCAGACTGGCCAACCCGGCCGACCGCGAACGATTGCACAGCATGTTTTTGAACTCGTGCCGACTGTCCCTCTTTACCCACCCGGCCCGTTGGTGTCACCATCTCAGTCTGCGTATTTCCAGCAGTCCGCTTCACCTCCCCATTCGCCGAGCATGGTTGCTAATTCGTGGAATTGATGTGCTGGACTTCAGATGGACACCCCTTCTTCGCCATACGGAGTCACCTATTCATTGTTCCGCTTTCCTTGTAGCACCAGTTCGTCCTTGACTTTTCAGATCTGTTACCATCGTCATGCCTACCAACATTTTCAGCCTCTGTCCTTGATCATGGCCGGATTTTATTTCATTCCTGCGTTCCTGATAGTACGATAGTTCTAGGCACCCCACTGATCATGCAAATGGAATTTCCGTTATTTTTCCCTTCTTCTATCAGTCGTGGTGGCAGGGTCGGCAGGGTCGTCAGGGCGCGTGGATCTAATTCAACGTTGTTCCCACACATTCCATGGAGATTCGCTACCCCACTATGCTCAGCACCCGATATTCAAGACAGAGTAAGTTGATCCGCCTGGTCTGGACGTTGCAGCCTCACGCAGCCACGGGGAGTGCAGCTCACCTGGTGTTGAGGAAGCGTTGCAATACTGCCTTTTTTTTGCGTAGCAACGGGCCCGTGAAAACGCAATCACTCAGATTGACGGGTGGGCTGAGCCTATACTCGCAATGCGTCTCATCCAACTTTAGTTCCGCACGTCCTATAAACTGCTGGAATCATCATTCATTCTTAACTCATGAACGGATCCTGATCAGGTGAACAAAAATCCGACGGACAAGCCGAGATCCTTTTCGAACTTCAAAGTGTGATGAGAGAAGCCGTAACATTGGATTATTTAGTGATGTTCTAGTTTGTGCCGTAGGTGAATCACGACGAACAAAGGCAGCCTGCTAGGCTCATCAGAGGGCTCAACATAGTCTACTCGTCGCGGTTCATCCGTGTGCTTGCAAGGGACGGTGAGTGCACCGTGATCATTGCAAGCTCTCCTCACGAATCTTGCTAGCCTTCTGGTAAGACCGGATTTCTGAAAGTTCCATCATATGTCCATTCTGACAGACATGCAGGTGGTGCTGTTCTCCGATCTGTTTAGTATCGTATGCTGGTACGCCGTGTCGTCTTTGTTCGGCATGGTGTCGCTTGCTTTCTCACTTGGATACATGATCAGGACCTCGGCTAGTAGTGAGGACCGTACCGCGATGCCGTGCGGATTGTAGACTTACCGCCCTTTGGTCCAAGGCCCTGACAGCTTTTTCTCGCTATTATGCGCAAACCTGCATTGCTTCCTTGTTTTCTTTCGGAGACCAGTCACCAGAAGTACGTTTTCTTTGTCACGATCATCGACCAACGTGACGTGCTCAATCTCCGGCAACAAAGAACGGAGTCGTATGCGACGCACGATGGCCGAGCAGCAGTTCGGATTCGGAGGTGGAGATTATTAGACATGCTCAGATCGGATCATTGTTGAGGTGACTTTTGACTCGTCGCGGGATTTTTGCAATCACGACAGGAGTATATACGTTGGGCGCCGTAAATGACCGTTGAACAGCCAACGGCGCAACACGAACTTATATCATGTTACATTTTCAAAAGCGCTGTGATCGGCATCACCCCGTTGTTTTCTTCGCCATTCAGGTCAAGCATCGACAGATCGACAAACCAACATCATAAATAGACAAAAGATCTCATCCAGCTGGAGCTGCGAGCTCCGCCTCGCCGACCCCTCGTGCGGTTACATGCACATTCTCTGTTTCCATCGCGCCTTCTTCCGGCTTTCCATTCGCGTTCTCTGATTCCACTGGACCTGGACCTGGACCAGAATTAGGACCAGGATCCGTCACCATCGCATCCGGTTGGGCAGCCCCATCCTCCATCATCTCCATTGCATC
>JBBPNZ010000787.1:0-13983 GCA_038091195.1 Phylloporus rhodoxanthus | reverse complement strand
TGGAGGGGACGCGTGGGCGCATGGGCGCAGGGTGCACGCATTGGCGTCATCATCCGTTGTCGCCCTTGTGATCAGGTGGACACCAGTGTGATGGTGTCAGGCCGTCGCGGCGTCGAGCGTATCAGATCGCACAGTAATCATCGCGCTCATTGACCAGATTGTTGAAAAAAAAAAAGAGATGTCGGCCATAGCGCTCGCAGCTACTCGAACTCGTCCTCAGACAACTCGCGTGCCAACTTGTCTAGAGCTTGCGCGTCGACTCATCGGATTGTACGAAGCATGGAGAGGGGAATTGTTGTTGTTGTGGGGTCATCGATTTATCCTTGGAGGGCATTTGCATTAGCAAAGGGGGCAAGAGAGATGAGGTGACCAGCGCAGCGAGAAGGCCAAAAGAGCAGCGAGGCATTGCAGGGACATCAAAGGCGAGAGGAAAAAAGTTGAACAGTGGTTATGTAAGTGTAGTCCGTGCCAGCGCAGGTAAATCAACAAGTCCCACGTCACGTCACGCTCTATGACTCGTTGTTACTTACTTCTGAATCTGAGGTGCCCACCTCACAATGCACGACGCAAGCGACAACGACACCCCTCGCCATCACTTTGCCCTCGCATTGGCCTTACTCTCTCGCATGCCCTCACCTCGCCCCCCTCCCTTAGGTTGTAGATACACCCAAGGAGGTGGGCGAACGCGCCAGTAAGTCATAACTCGCGTTTGTCAATGCCGTGTTGACGAAGCTGTTTGGTAGAACCATCTAAGCTCGTCGCATCCCTGAGATCGCACCGTGTTCCATACGTGCGCGCTGGATACAGGACGCATGCACACCCCTTGTATTACCCCACCGCGACCCACCAGCGACCGTGAACAACCACAGCGCACCGCTCGCGAGGGAGCGGGATAGTCAGGCAAAGGCAACCAGCCGCGCTGATGAGGTGACCAGTGTGAGCACATGAAGCGCATCGCACGCCGACCATGCAGGGTACGCTCACTATGCAAACAACCCAACGATGACGGTGCCAAACGCTGAGGTCACAGACCTAGCACGCACGTCAAACAACCCTGAGGACACGCCGGGTGACGATGCACGTCATCCAGAGTACCCCCAGAGCCGCCGACGCATCGGATAGCGCGGATGTGGACAAGGATACGGAGCGCGTCAAGACGGCGGTCGAGGCGAGGGTGGTTGCACGAAGATGTGCAGGGAGTGGATGTGAATGGGGAAGGAGTCGACGAGAATGTCGAGGGCGGACCTCTAGACGCTGGGATCAAGGGAGGGAGGCTGGGACAGCCAAGTTGAGTTGGTCGGGGTGGCGAGGCAAAGCGCGCTGGTGCGCAAACAGTCGACGACGGCTAACGAAGTCGCCAGCCACTAGCCAACGGCGACATACCTGATGAGCTACCACACCTACTGGAACCTCCTGAACCACCTGACAAGTCCCCAACATCGTCGCGAAGATGCGCACGCTGAGGGCGAGGGGAGTGGAACGGACTTGCGAGTCTCCCTATATAGTACTTGGTAATATATTTCGCGCTATGTACTGCATTGTAGTGAGTGCCTGCTCTACCAGGTACTTTATAGTGGACAGGCTTCCAAAACTGACAACAGAGCTCTATGTAGACTACATAGCAAGTGGGGTTGCTACTGGCCCACTCTTTTTTTCCAGATGGAACCATGGCATGCTTGGCTAACACCTGCTGCCCACCTTTATTTCTTCTCCCATCTCCTCTCCCTCCAACTGCCTACTTCCCAACCCAAAGTTACACTCTGCTCCTTTTCTTCCCAATGTGTGGTATGTCAAAGCCATCGTTATGAACAATTGAAGCTGAATGCCACCAGGGCCTTTGCATATTGTCTCACCATTTTTGAGTTTTACCATCCAGTTTGACGAGGCTCTCATCCTCAACTCGCAAGTATTCGCTCGGATGCGACATAAGCAACTTCTCGTCGGAATCCTTAGGAGACGAATGCATTCGCGCCGCCCTCGGCACCTTGACAATGTGACATACATGTTGAGCGGTCCACCTCTGCATCCCCGTCAATGAGCCCAACGGCTTCTTTGAGGCGCCACCACCACCACCGTTGGCCATCCCACCACCTGACTGCCTACTGTACGATGCAGACGCGTGCGGGACGCCACCCACACCATGCGACGCGACGACGACAAGGAAGAGGGTGGGGACATGACGATGACGACGCCGGTGCGCACGTCCCACACTCACGCCCCCACTCGCCCCCTCCACGAGCTCAACAGCTCGTTTGACTCACCCCACGGTCCCCACGTCACCTCCACGCCCCAATGACAAGGGGGCGACGATGGCAACGCGACCAGGACGAGGGGACGACAAGGGGACGTGACCATGACCAGGACCCGACCAGGATGAGGAGGTGAAGGGGACGGGGGGACGAGGAGGACGAGGAGGGGATGACGACAACGACGCATCGAGGACGGGGACGCGACCATCGTTTGACGCACCACCCGCCACCCCCATGTCCCTCCCGGCTGTCGGCGAGTCGTTCGACACGCCACTCGCCACCTCACACCCTCTTGCGCCGTCGACGAGCCCAACGGCTCATTCGGCGCACCATGCCCTCTCGCGCCATCTGCTGGCTGATGGGCTCGTTTGACCACAACCCGCCGCTTCCACGTCCCATTCAGCCGTCAGAGGCTTGTTCGACGCGCCGTTCGCCAACCCCACGCCCTCCTGTCGTCGACGAGCCTAGCGGCTCGTTCGACGTGCGACTTGCCACGTCTACTCCTTCCCATGCCGTCGACGAGCCAAATGGCTCGCTCGACGCGGCACTCGCCACCTCCACGTCCTCCCCAGCGGTCGACGAGCTCAACGGCTTGTTCGACGCGCTACCCACCCCCACCACCGCCATGGCCCGTCCCATCACAGACAGCATGACGACGCCGATGCGTGCTCATTTCACCCGCCACTCCCAACCCAAATTGCATTCGATTTCCAGGCCTTCTCGATGCTCCAATGCCATGCCTCCCCCTACAGAATCGACACAACCCTACCACCCGCTCCTAATTGCCACCCTCATTTCCTTCCTCCTCCTTCTCCCACTCCTCATGACTGAGTTCCTCCCACTTCGTCTCCTCTTCTTCCTCGCAGGTGCAGGCACCGTTGCTGCACTCCACCCACGCATCCGCACCCCCCTTTCCAACGCCCTCCTCCCCGCCCTCTCAGGTACCGGCCCAGGCCTCTCCCTCTCCCTCTCCATAATTCCCCCTTGCATCCTCCCACGCCTCGCCTTTCTGCAACTCTCATCCCCGCACATGCATACGTTCACATTCACGTTCACCTCTCACTGCACCGTGCATTACCAACGGCCGCTCTTACACTTATGTGCCTAAAAATGTTCTGGAAGACCTCGCTGTCGACTTCTTCACATTCGGAGGAGACCCTGTTCCACTACACGAAGGACTGTATAGCAGAGTAGCACACGGTCATGTGGGTCACGTTGTTGCGAATGTTGTCTAGCTTCTGACTCGCACAGAATGTCCACACCGAAGTTCAAACGTTCAACGTTCAGAACATTCGACTCCAAATGTATCAGTGCACCCGCATCCCTCAACCCACTCCCCCACCACCTCGTCTACCGACCCAGCATTGTCTCGCCTCGCCTCGTCTGACCCAATGCCGAGGTGCTATGCCTGCACGCTCTAGCCAACTAGGCCCAGCCCTTGTGTTGCCGTCGCCTTGTCTCGCGAGGCAACATCCCATGCGTCCGCAACTCTCCCCACACGCCCTCGGCCATCCCAGTGTCGCCCTCGTAGCGAAACGCACGCGTCTCACCCTTCGCAAGTGTGCCCACATGGCACACGCTCTCACTCGCCATCGCTTCGTCTCGCGTGAAGACGAGGCGACATGCCCCACACGCCCTCTCTTCTCCCCAACACGCACACAGTTCTCCCCACAACGGTGAATGACGGGCTATGAACAGATGTCCAAGCCATGTTACTTACACACACTAGATGCACCGTAGACAGTAACCATGGTGAATGACAGGCCGCGAATGCGAGCAAAATTTTGCTAGTGCGCCACAGCCACCCCCCGGCCCCGACGGTGCTCTCCTTTACCCACTCTCATGTCGTCGTCGCCTCGCCTCGTCTCGCACAAGGACAGGGTAACACCCACTTGCCGTCTCACTTGAGGACGAGATGGCATGCACACGCATTATCATCCGTTCCTTGACGCACCCGCACCTCAACACTGACTCCATAGGTGACACGACCCAACCAGCCGAGGAAATTTTGATTACCCTCCACGCGCTCAACAGACCATCTCCGGCGTCACCCAAAATGGCCATGCCCGTGATGTCGTTCAGCAAGAGACTCCTCAAGATTCTCAGCAAGAACCGCCTTCTGAGTGGCATGCGTCGTGCCAAAACTGCGTGAACATCCGCAAGACCCAGAAGGCTGTAACAGCTTGTCGACATCGCCGAAAATACGGGTGATCTTGAACAGATTAAAATGACTTACGAAGCTCTGCTTGAAACGTATCCGAACACGGTATGACGTCTTTCCACCATCTTCAAGCTCTGCCATTTAATGAAAAGTCCGAATCAAGTCCTCGGCCCAAATTGCATATCTCAATCACTTTTTGAGCCCTGGCCTGTTTCAGTACACCGAAGAATTGTTCAAGAGATTCTTGAGAACTTCGCCGCTAGTTGATCTCTGGAAATTTTATCTCAGGTCAGTCACGAGTGCGATTTAAGTCCGAAGTGAGCAGCACATTGAAAAGTCCTCTTCAGACGCGTAAATACATCCCCAGTCAGCCAAGAAGCGGTCAGTAGGGCATACGAATTTGCCCTTAATCGTATCGGTCAAGATAAGGACAGCGGTGAAATATGGAGTGATTATATTCAGTTCGTCAGAGTGGGAGTGGTGCGTCTATCCTTACTCAGTCAAGTCAGATCTAATGCAATGCTAGGCAGTGTCTACCTGGGAGGAACAAGTAAGGTCTATCACAGAGCTGCGCAGATTCCGCTTGAACATGTTGAAAAACTCTGGTCTGAACTCGAAACATTCGAGAACTCATTGAACAAAATCACGGTGCGATCTGTTCTTAGTTTTTTTTGGCTTTCCATTGACGATCCGCTAGGCCAAAAAATTCATGACTGATCTATCACCATCCTACATGCAAGCCCGGACTGTGCTTCGCCAGTTGCAGAGGCACCTTGGCCCTTTGTTTCCGCCGCCCCCAGCATCATCGACGTTGCGACCACCCATATACTTACCTCCCGCGCCGACATTTAACGCCGCCGAAAGAGCGCTTGTAGGTTCTTGGAAGACCTATTTGAAATGGGAAGAGAGCAATCCGCTTGAGTTCGAAGAAAAAGACAAAGCAACATTGATATCCCGCATTCAAGGAGTCTATCGTAAGGCAATCATCCGCATGCGATATTACAGTGAGATATGGTAATACCATGCTTTGTTTATCGTTTTTGCATCGCTCATGCAAGCAACCACAGGTACATGGCGTTTGTGTGGACCGGCAGTATTGGTAAGCAGGATGAAGCGTTGAACATCCTCAAAGCCGGCATGGAAGCCAACCCGACAAGTTTCCTACTGCATTTTGCATATGCCGAAGCACAAGAAGGCCGCAAGGAGTATGGCGAAGTGACTGCAACATTCGACAAGCTTCTTGACACCTTACGTGCCGAACTCGAAGAGCTAGAGGGACGAGTGAATTCAGTGAATTCATCGTTCTTGTCTGATGCGTCTAGTCGTACTGCGCCTGTGGGAACTTCGAATGCATCCGGTACTTCGGTGACGGGGTTCGCAGAGGCGGGAACAGTGTCGAACAATTCGTCTTTCGCCACGCAAATTTCCGATGAGAAACCACCTAAATCGAAAGAGCTACAAGAACGCCGAGCAGAGTATGGTCTTGTCTGGATTATGTATATTCGATATGCTCGTCGTGCGCATGACCTCAAGACATTCCGAGCAATTTTCGCCAAAGCCCGAAAGGATCGCTGGACCTCTTGGGAAGTTTATGAAGCCGCAGGTATGTGCACACGAGGGAGGTGATAAGCCGCCATGTTGACAAACATCGACAGCGCTGATGGAATACCATTGCAACAAAGACGGTGGGATGGGAGTTGCGTCTCGTATCTTCGAGAAAGGTCTGGAAAGTTTTGGTGACGAGGTTGAGTTTGTATTGAGATATCTCGGCTTCCTGATATCCGTCAATGATGATAACAGTACGTGGTTCTGATTCCTAGTTCGTGATCACGTCGATCATGGTTACATTCCAGATGCCCGAGCATTGTTTGAGCGAGTCATCCCGACGTTTTCCGCCGAGCGTGCTCGGCCACTTTGGGAAAGGTGGGCACGTTATGAATATCAATTTGGCGATCTCGAGGCTGCACAGAAGCTTGAGAAGCGCATCGCTGAGGTGTATCCGACGGGTGCGTTCCATTCTGTTGCGTTCAGGCAGACTCAGTGGACCTTCATAGATCCCCCGATCAAGCGCTTTGCGCAGCGACACACGTATCTCGGTACAGATGCCATTGCGGCGAGAGACCTTGGATTTTCTATGGCGGGTCGTCAGCCTTCCGGAACCTCGTCTTCCACTTCGTCACTTGAGAAACGTACAGATTCCTTACTGTCGATTACGTCCGCTGCTCATATGCCGCCTACCCAACCACCTCCCAAGAAGCAGCCTACCCCTGAACTGAAGCGTCGAGAGGAATCCGTAAAGCCAGAATTTGCCCCTCCCGCAAAACGGCCAAGGCCAATGTCTCCCCGCGATAGGGACCGTGAGAGGTTCGCTGATGGACCAAGGAGACGATTCGGCAGCCCAGCACCATGGGAGAAGGATCGAGAGAGAGAGCCTCATCCAGTGAAAAAGGACAGAGAACCCGATGAGAAAACAACGACGTTACCTGCTGTGCTCTCTTGGTTTGTTGGACAACTACCAAATCCAGCATCCTTTGATGGTCAGTTGTGTCTCCTTGCTCATTGTTTTGCTATTTCAAGAAAGTTGACTCGATATTTTGTTGCTCTGTTTTCACAGGGCCCATATTCAGGACCGACGATCTTATGATGCTGTTCCGAAATGCTGTCATCCCCAGCGTGACACGGCGACCAAGCCCACCGCCTCCACCAGCGCCGCCACGTATGTAGTTGTTCTCCATTTGACACGTTGTCTCCAACCTGACACGACTTCATAGGTGGGCGTCCACCCCCAGATTACGGGCCATACCAAGGTCCAGGAGGAAGTCGTGGTCGTCGGTACTAGTTTTTTGAACGTTTTTCTCCTTTGCACTTTTCGTCCGGAGATTGACAGTTCAATGTCAGACCACAGGTGACGAGGGAAAGTACTGTACGTTGTATGGACGAGTCCTGTCCGCTCTTGATACTGTGAGGACATGTGTGTCCATCGCCACATGGTGAACATGTTCATGTTCGAGCACCAGCGAGACCGAGTGATCGTGGCCGTATATATTGCTATGTTTCAATCTGACTGCAAACAACGGAGTCAAAACATGCTTGAAAGTTGTTTGTTTGTTATTTCACCAAGAACACGCGCACTTATGGACAGCGGGAAATTTTAAGTGGCGACATAGTACCCAAGTACGGAGGATGGTACAATAGGTGTCAGCTAACGAGTAACGTCGCTGGTATGTAGAAAACGGAGAAAATGCATAAAATAGGAAGCGAAGCCAGGAAAATGCGAGGAAAATGCAGGACATAGAAGGGTTAGAATGTAACAAAAATCCTACGCCTGATGCACTGATTGGCATGCAATCATTACCAGCTCCAATCAAGTGTAACGATGGAATGGAGGTGGGTTGTAACTGCCTGTACCGCGATGAGTTGGGTAGGGGGTCTGGAATTTGGAATCTAGCTCTGCTTGAGAGATAAGAGCAAGAGGACATCGGAAGCTTGAGTTGTCGCAATGAGTAAATTCGGGTTTAGGGTCACCGATACTAAGGTTATGTTCTTTCTCATTGAGCCAGCGGAGAGTAACCGATGGTCGATAGTCCTGGCGTTGGACCCGTTGATTCCCTCGCCTCTGGAGGTGTCAAGTGGGGTGGATTGCGCAGAGTATATGATGACGGGGCAAATCAAGACACCCAATCGTTGGTTTGAAGTAGGACGACGACATCTTGTTCTGAGAGGAAAATATCCTTACCCTGTCAAAGATCTGGAGGCCAAGGGGATACGTTCTGAGGACTTCGATCCACTGCAATATGACATTATCTGTAGACACGTGAAATAGACACCACGAGTCATTGTCTTCTGGTGGTACCGAGTTAGTGAATCAAGGTTTGCTGCGAGCACAACAAGATTGCACCTACTATGAAAGTAGATCCTTGCTGTGTCTGATCATTCTGGAAAATTCATGCGATTCAGTGAAACCGGCCATCTGCTAGGAAAAGTAGCCTACATAAGAAAGAGTTGATTGAAGGCCGTTACTTGCGAATACGCTCGGACCCGGAGTCATCATAAACTGGCCCGTCTAAAAATGGAGGTCAACAGAGGAGCGAGGGGTGATTTTCGTACTTTCGCCACATTCAGTAGTAGTTAGCGAATCCTGGTGTTTCCTGGTGGTCGACGCAAAGTGGCTTGACTAACGCTCCCTGGCAGCAGTACTAAGAATGATGTAGCTTTGAATTTTCAAGCTGTGAGCTGAGTAGCACTGCCAAGTAGGGCGAGCACTGAGCCCGGGTGGCTTCAAAGCAACAAGTAAACGCTGCCGGCAGAAGGTTCAAAGGAGTTATAAATGTCGACTCACCCTACTACCCGGTAATTCGATAGCACATACGTACATAGTCTGAGGGAGGCCGCTAATAGAAGTTCAACTCAGGGCTGTGGCCGCGTCCAGCCAAAGCGAGTTACTATGAACAATCGATTCCCGATGGAATTATCCCTGGAGCTTTCAATAGCACGATGCGTCGCTTGGCTCTATCATTAGTCGTGTCCGAACTGCTGTTGCACTGTGCACTAGAAGGCACTACGTGATGGCGGCACAGGACACATTATCATAGTACTTGCCACATGGAGCCTATGAGACCGTAGACCGCACACCAGACCATTCTGCCACATCTGGCTGGCTGGCTCCCCTCCATTGACGGGTGGACTTAGCTAGTCACTACGTTGTCGAGGTGGCAGAAGTCATGCCTGTCACCCACCTGGCAGCATCACCGCCATGATCCAATAAGTTTATCCAGATCCCGTAGCGAACGACAGCTCGCATTGACTCTATACGCACGCATTCCTAGCCTTAGCCTTTTGCCCGTCTCTGATCCCAGCCCACCAGCTCAACCCGAGGGACACAATACACGCAACCAGTGTCACCTGCAAGCTTCCCAAGTAGCATGCCTTCCCATCAAAACACTGATGTTCCGAGGGTAGCTCACGTGGCATCGGAGAGACCAATGACAAGGTACACGTCACCAATGAGGATCGTATTCCATGAGCGGGTGCATGGGTGTCCAGGTAGTACCCAAACATAAGAGAGAAAAGGTTGCCCCCAATAACAGGTGAGAACGAGACGTAGCCCCAGTTCTCAGAGAAGTGAGCTGATATATGTGGGTAATCATTTTTCATGCGCAGAATAGTGGACCCACCGAGACCGAACCACTCGATCGTGATTGATGGACAGCTCCCAAACAAAGATCCGTACGCAAGTCCAAGTAAAAGGGTGGCTATCCATAATGTCTCGGCAGACGAGACAGCAATCACAGTCGCCTGGGAGATGATGAAAAGGAATGAGACGAGGCAAAGGCAGTAGGCTCGTGGAAGACGAAGACGGGTGCTTGCAAAGTCAGATATTAAGCCTGAAACAAAATGAGCTATGGTCCAGGGGCAGATGCAATGATCTCACCAATTAGAACACGACCTGCAAAGTTTCCTAAGCTCAGAATAGATACCTGTGCAGCTTGCCACTTGGAGGCTTCAATCTCATCATAAATCGGATGGGTTTTAGCATAAAGCGCTTGGGAGATTGATCCGACATTATTTATATCTATTGGGTAAAACTGTGATTGGAAAATTCGAAGGAATCAGGTGCACTGACACATGAGACCAGTGCCACTACCTATGGCAGTATTAATGTGAGTATTGGTTTCAAATATTTGGTAGCCACGTACATATTGCCACGATCACAAAGAGAAGGTAGAAATCTGGACTAAGCCAAAGTCGTTTTCCATGGATGTCGGGCAGGACATCTTTATCCCCGACATTTCTGTCAGGGCGCAAGCACAGTGAAGGGTCTAACTCGGCATTAATGGTGGATGGAACGAGAACCCGATACGAGGTAGGTTCGCGCTCATGTGGCAGGAGTGGTGCGGAATCCGGGTCGGCCTCAGCATCCATCGCTGAACCTAAGGCTATTCGTGGCTCGATAAAGATGGTAGCATCGCTCGGAATGGGATCATAACCCTCAATTGCGGATAGACTCGGTGCATTGGAGCTCGTCAGAAGAGGAACTGGCTTGACGATGAGCAGACCCATCAGCATTGGGGTGGCTGTTCCGATGGCGAGAGTCAGCAACAAGGTGGATGTATTTCCAGGGAAGAGTGTGTGTCCAAGCAGAGAGAAAAAAAAAGCCGAAAGTCCGAAACCCGACATGACAAGACCAGTGGTAGTGGCACGCTGAGGAACCGTACATCAACTTGCATGGACGCAGAAGTCAAAGGGGGCAGTGCGCACAGAACTAGATGAGAAACTCTTCGCAGTCGTGTTCATAGCGGCGCTGAGCCCCGCTTGGCTCCCTAAGCCTGTCATAAAGCCCCATACAATAAGCAATGCAAAATGCAGCGCTGAAACAGTTGAGCCATCGCCTATGCCATCATCATACATCTGTTTAATACCAAGGTAGCCAACGAGGAAACAGATAGAAGCGCCAATAAGTGGGATTCGTGGGCCCTTGTGGTCGACGATGCGACCCCAGAGGGGGCCCGAGGTGTATACACCCACTACAGGGATTAGTCAAGAGATATAGAACATATAGTATGAGCACATACTATTTCCTGCGAGACCAATTACATTAAGTTGCGTATGAGATACTCGGAGACGAGCACCTAGCTGGGGTGCATAGGCTGGATATGTTCATGAGCGAAGAAAGTTTGTAGGCGAAGAACAACGTGCCAGAGTATATCTGTTGACCTTCGTCAATGTATTCTATGTATCACCTATTGAACACACTCACGTAATTAGTTCCAGAACCCAATGCGATAAGGATGGATCCGATGAGAGTGACGACCCGGGATGTGGAGAGCGTTTTTTCTGCGCTAATAGATAACTTGGTGTTCACAGGTCCCATAGTGCGTATTGAAACTGAATACTGGGAGTTGAACGTTGAAGCTCGATCTACCTGCTCCTGGATGGTAAAAGACAAGTTGTGAGGTCTCGCGCGCGACTCGCCCGATGAAGTTCCGGGTTATCATAAGAATAAGGCGATTTCCATATCTTGGTGAGAACTTACATACATATCGGTTAGCTCCGGTGTGCGTCACCATGCAGACATGCCCAGTCTCGTCCAGAACGTTGTCCGCCATGTACGGTGACAATCCAGGCCAAGTACTTCTGCGGAAAGGAGAGACATAGCGTGAAATGCTAAGTACTTCGGTCTGACGGCGTCATCGTTTTCGTGTGGCCAGGTCAACCCTGTCGCAAACCGTTGTCTTGCGGCAAATCGGACCATGTCTGTGCGGAGGTGTGCCACGAGGGACCATGTTCGCCATGTTCAGAACGAGAATAGTTTGGTGTGGGTGTGGGCGGGAAACCAAGCATGTTCAATGGGTGTGGTAGGTGAAGAGACTACTAACTGCGTTTTCGTTGAGGACGATGGTTCACAACAGGAATGGATAGGGAGCTATGGATGTGATTATCCATGTGGACGGTACGATGATTTCGTTTCTCGTTGCATCATTGAAACTGGAGACTTTACTGACACGTTGCTTTCTAGACCGTTGGCCTACTCGTGTTCTAAATCCTGTCATCCACTTTTTGCATACCACCACCACGTCCGTTTGATCTAGCGCGCGTTGTTTCCTGTGCACGCGGTCGCTATCGTGTCACCCGTTCGTCCAATGAACTCGCAGGCAGCACCTCACGCCGGCCCAACTTCTGCGTTCCTTCCGCCCCGCTCATCATGTACATCAGCTCTCCCTACCTGTACCTCCCCCTGCTCCAAATCACTTTCATGTAGCCACCTCTGCCAATCCATCGGCCACTGGGACCCCTGCCCACCATGCTCCGAACAGGTCAAATGCACTTGCCACTGCGGCTCCACCAAACACAAGTCGCCCTGCAGCGAGTCCGTCCTCGCACAACATCAAGGCAGTGGCGACGTCCCACAAGCGCCGTCATCCTCTGCGACAAACCCTGTACAGTGCTGCGTACCTGCGTACGGCACCAGTGCGGACCCATCTGCTGCCCGCTTGCGTCCCTGTTGCGAACCGCCAAGTCGCTCAAGCGGCGCGACGCCCCAATCGACCTTGACGTGCAACTGCAGCTTGACCCAGCTCAGCGCGCGAGCTCAAAGCAACTCGACCTTCACCGTTTCCCATCCCCCACTTGATCCGCGTCTGTCTCCTCGCCCACACTTGTCTCCGATCTATGGCCAACCCTTTACTTCTCCATCCACCTTTCTTTTCACTCTTCATGTCCCTCCCACACGATCTTTTGTCTAACTTCCCAATATCTTGTCATCGACGATATCCCCAATCTCCAAGTGGTGAGTGGGACAATTTACCCGTATACTTGTTGGCCTCAGTTAGCCACTCGCATCATTTCGGGACCAGACTTGCAAATCACCTTGGGCGTTTACTCTCACCTGACCGTACGCTTGCACACGGCCTGCTTGCGCGCTCTCGGCCCTTGCCTCTCCCAGCCTTGCAACATCATCTCATCAAGGCGGTTGACAGAGCTCACAGTTTTGAGAGGGCCTGGAGATTTCGAACACCTCGCCCAATTTTTTGTCTGCTTCATCATGACAGCGAATCTCAGAGCAGACTAACTACATGATTTCACCTCTAACTTGTATCTTAAGCAATTCATTTGTCCATCATCTTCTACCTAGCTGAGTGAGCACATATCGGAGTTCGCCAATGCCAACGAAGCCGTTTCCCTTATTGTCGAACACCTGAAATCCTGGATGAGCTCTTCTGTATCGAGCGATTGCTCTGGTTGTGCCGCCAAATACGCACCTCGAGGATAAAGAATACGCTGTTCCATTGGAATATCCACCTACTTCATCGTCATCCGCAACGCGCGCGCTGCATGCATATAATCTATAATCCACACCACCCGACTCATCAATCATCAGCGTGTAAAATAAGGATATGATCTTGTTCATCTCAGAATCATCCACCGCCCACATGGTCCCAATGACAGATCACCTCGTCCGGACTCTCTTGGTCTCCAACAGTCGTATAGCAAGCGGAAAGGTAAGCAAATTCAGGATTCTGCGCATCACACTGGATGATACGCTGGTTCACAAACTGCAAGTAAAGTGTACCTATTCGTTCTTGCCTAGCTCGTCAGCGACATTAGAGATGCAAGCATACTCTCCTTCGATGAGCGTGAACGTTGCGAGACCGTCGACAAGCCGACCAATGTTGTCCAGTTCGGTACCCACATCAAGAATTTGGCTTGCATCCTTGGCTATGGATTGACCGAGAGCGATCAAACGTTTCTTGTCATGGGCAGAGCCAGGTAAGCTAGGCCGTCTGGCACGAATGAGGGCAGTCAGGATAGTGGTATAGGACGAAACGTAGAGATCTGAGACCTCCTTTTAGCGCTGTTGTACGGAGCAGCTGCATGTAGGGCAGAGAGAACTCGGCTGTAGTAGGGCACCAGATAAGTCCTGTTAATCGAGAAAACTTACCTACGTAGTGTCGCGTTCGTCAGGATGGTGTCTAAACAAAGCATAACTTTATATAATCTGTGCCTTTGAACCACACCTCAAAGCATGGCTCCAAGCTCGACGTCGACTATGGCTGTCACAGTCGAATATCTCAG
>JBBPNZ010000785.1:0-13984 GCA_038091195.1 Phylloporus rhodoxanthus | reverse complement strand
TTTCGTATATAAACCCTGTACTCCGAACCTTAGCACCTCAGTTCGAATATTAACTTAGTCCCAACTCCTCTTCTCATATCAACTCTAAACTTGAGCATAGGCTCTCCTCCCTGACCTTTGACCCTCCATCCTAAATCCTGGGACACGAGACTTGACAAGGGCACACCACATAAGGTGAAGCCAGCGTCCCTTCCGCTCCTAACTCCGGAGTTCCGGAGTTCGCATAGGAGTTCGAACCGAACTTAACAGATTCGAGGCACCACATGACCAACAAGACCCAGAATGGTTACCTTGACCATCTAGGCAAAGCAGTTCTTGCATAAAGAGTTCATGGTCTTCCAGCCAGAGTAGCAAGGGCTGGTCCTGGGTAACTTATGAGTGGGTATGCACGAATAAAATAACACTGGCGTACACTGGCTGTACACCTCCTTGGCTGTTCATTGAAGACTCTGAAGTCTACATTGGGTAAAATATCATCCAATATGAACTCTGGAATAGAATTATTAGGTGTAGAAATTGCTGGCACCTCAGATGTGGAAGCATTCGGCTGATGCCCAGTGATAAATTGACGCATGAAATTGACATTCCTCAGATAGGAGGAGTGTTCCTGCCATTTGTAAGACTTGGAGATGGCAGCAACATTCTGGTTTAGAACCATAGTAGTAGGTTTTTTCACACCTTTCTGTTTCTGCTTGACATGACAGTGAAGGAGTTGCCCAAGAGCAGCATTAGCTTCTTCAGCAAGACGAGAGGGTGTCGAGGGACTGGGATTGTTATTGGCCATTGAGAGGGGTATTTTGATTGTAGGCACAATGGGGCAGACATGGTGCTGTAGCTCAAGTCGTCACTATATAGGTGCTGCTTTTTATGGTACTTGAACATCATGATCTATGACACTACTAATGTTTTTGTGGTGCTGACTGTGAGTCCTTCTGCCAGTCTCTTGCTTAGGAGACTCCTATTGTGAATTGTCAGACAGCTTGACCAGTATAGGAATCATCAAACACTTACTGGCAGACCACATGACTCCATCTCATCTTTAATCAGACCTCTGTTGCCTGCTGCCGAAACTATTGACTCTGAACCCATGGAGGGGTTGTTGTCCCCAGCATGAGGGGAGGAAGAAGCTCGCCTCTTGTGTGATGGAGTTGGGTGAGCAGCAAGCTCAAAGGTCTACATAACATCAATTGAGAATGAAACTACCAAACGCTGTCCATGTACCACCAGAGAATGTGCATCATGCGTATGTAAGGGAGAAAGACTGGAGGGTGAAGTCCTTGGGCAGTGAAAGCTTCACAGTTGGAGTTGCATTGGGCATCAGGGGATACAATATGTGGCAAGAGTATGAACTGTGTCAGTTTTATTAGTAGAGCATACAGCGAAAATATTTCAAACATTACCGCAAATGTGTCTTGTCATCCACAGGGCACTACAAATCTGGGGCAAATCTGTTTCTGCTGCACCATGATTGCGGCTGAGAATCCCAGGAGAACTCACCATTTGAAGTACAGATCCTCCTTGTATAGTGTGATTTGCAGAGTGTAGTTAGCTCACTCTGGAATAATGCACCTAGTTCTCAAATGGGAACAATGGTGTGCTGACCAATGGGGGATCTGGGACCTGGAACTCATATATATAAAAGAATGAATCTATGATAGCAAAAAAAATAATGCCGACCTTACAGTAACTCTCAATGTCTAATGCCAGACTTGGTGTGTACATGTCCAATTGGTCTTCTTTGCTGATATCCCTGATATGCTTTCCAGCCACAATTTTGCTCTTGTTGGGGGCCATGTCTCTGACCCCAGCTGAGGCTGCTCAGGTCACTGTAGTGGTCGATGCCGCTCAAGCAGCCCTAGCTGTAGAGTCAAGTCCATCTCCAACAATAGTTGAATCAGGTCTTGTCATTGCGGTGTCCAACGACATGGTTGACAGCACTGACAGCGGTGATGACAGCAGTGACAAGATCAATGAAGCCACTTCTGCTGTTCCAGTCACTGCTTAGCCTGTTCCTCAGGATCCACTTGATCTTGAGACCATTCCTGCCCATTGTCTTGTCAGTGGCAATGAGATCTGGTTCCAGAAGGCATACAAGGGCATGACCTTCGACATTCCCCCACCTCACACAGCTGGCCCCTTCTATCTGATCACCATGGGTCACCAAATTGGAATTTTCAATACTTGGTTCATCTTGTCTGTTTCTCACACACTGGCCCATGCTGATTTTTCCAAGGCAACTTACTTCCCCCTATGCCCTAGGTGTTAGTCGAGCTTCATTCAGTTGTATCAATTCCCTTCATGATGGATATGTGCGCATGAGAGTTGCGATTGATAGTGATGAGGCTTGTTACTTGCATTAAGCATAAGGTACATGTTGGCATTGATGTACATAAACATGGATGATTGCATTGCATTGGAAATGGTCAATTCATGCTTTTCAATCTACAAACTTGTAAATTTGCTACCCAACCAGAACAATGTCAGAAATGGACTGATACCAAAATTCCTTTTGCTGGTGTTGCTGGGAAAACATGGACACAATATCTGTAGATGCATAAAGTATAACCTCCTCAAGCATGTGAAGGACATCCTTCAGCCTGCATGATGTTTTCTCCATGGCCTGCAGTTTCGGATCAACATCATCAGTTTGCAACACATCATTATGGAGCTTGCCAATGAATGCTTGTAAGTCCTCCACACACTAGAGAACTTGAGTTTGATTGAGTATAGGTGTGTCTGATGAGGGTGAAGATATCAGGTCTAGAGCAAATTCGTCCAGAAAAGAGGCAAGAGAATTGTGAAGAAGTCCCATAAGCATAGCCTTGACACCCTTCACTGTCTTTGGCAGCAGGCTAATTGAGAAATGTCCAAGATGGAGCTGAGGTAGCAATAACAAATGGGACAGACACACCTGGTTGGTATAGCAGATACAGACATGGGGGAAAGGTTGTTCGGGGTGACCATGGCATCTCTAAGATTTATTATGAACACCCCACCACTGAAATATGAGCTCACCATTTGCGATTCTGATATCTCAGCTTGTTCTTTTGGCTGATATACCTTTTGTTTCTGGTAAGACATACATAGTCAAAAAAGAGGTAAATTGACACTCAAAATCTTACTTAGCATAATACTTCTGATGATATGTATGATTGTCTTACAGATCGTCTGTCTTCGTCTATGTGGTAGAGTCTGGGTTGTCCCATGAGAGTATGGTATGGGAAGTAGAGACCAACCTAGTGTCTTCAGCTTTGTCCACTCAGCAAGCACAGCCACATTCAGTCCCGCAAGCTAGTAGTTATCTGAGTTTTATATGAGTTTTATGTGATGTTTTTGCACTCATGAGTCAACCAACTCTCTGAAACACTCACAAACAAGTCAAAAATCATTATACTATAAGATATCATCTGATGTTTTTCCATTAACACATAGTGGCTATCTTATTTTTGACCAACACTGTGTTGAAAAAGAGTTAGAACATGCATAGATTGCATAGGCAAACTTGCATGCTCAAATGTGCTCACATGGATGTCACTCCATTGCTACATTGTAACATTCAATTTTATATATTGACATACATTGTATATATTCTCAGTCTGTGGGATGGGGTTCGCATGTGACACTCAGCTGTGGGATTACTTCCTCAATGTATGTTTTCTGCACAACCAGAAACAGGGGTTAAACTTATTCAATCAGTAGGCACCCACTTTCAGCTATATCCAAGTTCCGTTCCTTTCTGCATCCCTTTGAAAAGTGCAGTAATGTAACTATGTTTGTGGTCAATTATGAATTGATCTGCATGCTAGATCATCTAGACAATACTTGGTCTTTGGACAATGGTGGAAATTGGCATGTATTCTACTCATCTTATTTCTGCCTTTCCCTTGACATCTTCGAATGCAATCTAGATTTTATCTCTGAGTCTACAGTGGTCTCTGGCTACAACAATGCCATATGCAGCATTCTCTGTCCCCTGGGCTCAACATGGGGGGTGATATACTATATTTGGAGTGATGAACCAGGTTGTGTGCACCAAAAATATTTGTTTATATCCCAGAGAGGCAAGTTTTTTTTTTTTTTCTTTTTTTCTTACAATGTTTTCCCCTCAACAAGCCATGGCACCAGTGACATGGACTACTGAGGAACAAGCCAAGTTCCTCAAAGGTTAGCTGATAGAATATCTCGAGCACATGGAGCAAAAGAACTACAGTGGTTTCTGGACGGTACTCCACTCTAATTGGTTTTCCTGCTAGCCAGAGAGAGACATGTACTTCCCAGATGTTGAGAGCCTATTATCCCCTGAACAGAAAACTCAACTTGGCGAAGCAATCAACATGCACAAACATGTAAGTCTATGGTTCTTATGGTGTGATCCATTGTGACTTAGGGCTTTCAGAAATTGTGCACTCATGAAGAAACTGCATGTGAAAGAAACAAACCTCTGCATTCAACCAGATTATCATGCCCAAAGGATCCCCATTCTTAGCAAGCCTGGGTTGTATTCTCTTGAGTACTATTCAGACTGCATCAAACCTCGGATCAGGGATGCTCAGGAGGCCAGAATGGTTGGTACTTCGCATGGAGATACCCTCACACTTGGCTGAAAACTTGCTAAAGAAATTTTGGACAGCGAAGATGAAGAGGTGAAACAGAAAATCAATACTATGTATGATGCGCAACTGTGAAAGAAGGGGGTTCCAAACACCCAAGTCGATGGACCAACTGATCCTATAGCTATTCAAGCGGCAATTGATGATTTGCCGTTTGTGCTTGCTCACTTTGCTAAGCAGATTCGGCTTCACATGAGATTTGTGGTCTCTTTCATTTGCACTGGGCCTGATCCATCGTGCAACTAGGGTATAACTTCTTTGTCATAAGTAATTATTCACCATGGATTGTCCTAAGCTCACTAACGATCACTGGTATCCACCATGTCAGCTGCTATCCCAATGAGACCCCTCAAGGGAATACCTTCATGGACCTCTATCCTGCAGCAGATAACGCCATGTTGTCTGCCTACCAAGAGTTCGCTGAATCATTTTTCCGTAAGTGCTAGTCTTGGCCATCTGCCCAAACACGACTTACAGTACAAATGAAGCTTCAGAGACATGTAACCCCACTTTGCTCCACTGAAGATCAGCTTGAGGCTATGCCCAACATCTCAGATGCTGAACCCGTAAAGGACACCAATGACACCATTGATCCTAGTGCTGACATGGAACTTGAGTCCAGTGAGGGTTTCTCAGGTTATGAAGATGATGGGCTTGATGTGGAAGGCATGGGCAAGGTGGAGGAAGATGCAGAGGGAGACACAGAGGGAGACACAGAGGGAGATGCAGAGGGAGATGCAGAGGGAGATGCAGAGGGAGATGCAGAGGGAGATGCAGAGGGAGATGCAGAGGGAGGTGAAGGAGTAGTTGAAACTGCCACCTTCCCTTTAAATAGCTCTGGAGGACTCATACCCAGGCCTGCCATAGGATCAACTATCTATCTGTTCACAGATATCAATACATCACCCACTTCCTTTGATGCACTGACCACCATCCCTGTTTCTTCTGGTGCTCAAGTTCATGCATCATCAACATCTGCCACTCTGGATCTGTCTGTTGGCATCGCTCCTGCTCATGCATTGTTCTCTGTTTCTGAATTGTTCTTGCAGGAAAACAACACTTCTTTGCCAAGCCTAGTCAATCAGGTAAGACTAAGCCATTGACCATGTTCACGCCATACTAACACATTTATCAAGAGCATGTACAATAGCAACTCACACCTTGGAATTGCAACTTTCCCCTTCCACTCAAACATAGGCTCCTTACAGCCATTATCCTTCAATGTGAATCCACTTGACTCAATGTCAACATTTGAGTATAAGCAAGGATTTGGTACCATTTTGAGTGGCAGTGGAGGCATGATGAATGGCTTATCATTCCCTGATTTGCTGCACAGCAACATTGGCTTTGCTGATCCATAGTAGAACTTCAGCGGTATTGATGGAAACGTTTACATGGATCCTCCCATTTCTGACATGCATTCAACACAAGCTGGTACACAACAGACACCATCTCTCCCACTACTCCCACTTCCACCTCCTCCCACACCCCCCGAGTCAGCAGATGCACAATCATCCCAACTGCTTGGCATCTTGCAAGTCATGGTTAGTAAAAACCAGCGTCCAAAGCCTAAGGTGCAGCACAAGGTGGTTGCTCCATCACAGGATCCACTCATCTCCTCATCCACACAAAATGACTTGGCCATTGTGCCCACCACTGTTGTCCCCGCAAAGAAAGTGGTTGCAAAGCCCCTTCCCAAAGTGAGTGCTCCACCAAAGACTATCGCAAGAGCACATACATCCAAAGCTTCTGTGACATTCGGAGTGTCTGCCCAATCTACCCAACCTGCTGAAACTCCCTCTACTGACTCTGCAAGAACCAAACCTGTCAGGACAAAACCCAAGACAAAACCTCCTCCAAAATAAAACTTGGCGGAGTTGTCTGTACTGAATCAAAGTCCACCTGTCCCAGATGGTGAGCCAGTGTCCAAACCTCCTCCAAAACAAAACTTGGCATTGTCTGTACCAAATCAAAGTCCACCTGTCCCAGATGGCAAGCCAGCGTCCAACCTTTGCATCTCAAAATGTGTCCCTATGCGATCCAAACACAATAACATAGCTGATGCAATTGGAACAAATCAGGCAATGTGTGTATCAAGCCCATTCAAAGGAGGTTCTCCCATGAGTCAAACTGTAAAGAGGAGAGGGAATGAACTCAAAGGCTCTGCAAAGTACATTCTGCAGTGTAAACTTGACTTCCATTCATTGAAACCTCTGATAGAAAATCAAAAACTAAGTGATCGCTTTCAGGGAATCAGTGGCTACTCATCTATCTTGATTTCTTGTGATGCTGTCTCTTACTACATCTGTGTATGACATGTAGTACCAGGGTATTTACATGTTCATGTGCTTCAGCAACTATAATCTTGAGACTTTGAACTTGAAATGCACATCTGATTCAAACACAACAAAATAGCCAGGTGAAAGAAGAAGGTGAGTGCTCTAGGCCCAAGAAATATGAGACTAGAATGTTTGGACTTAGAAAATTTCAGGTCAAATGCCTGCCATCATCGACATTGTTAATGGGCATGATGCATTATTCAACCAGATGTATGGACACCTGCAAGCAGAAATGGGTGTGATGCATGAAAGATCTGACACATGAAGCTGAACTTGATGAGTGTCATGCATTAAATGATGCTAATATGGGGGCACCTGCAATCAGTGACGGGAGTGATGCATGATATGGGGATCCACAAGTGGGAATGGGTATGATATGGGGATCTGCAAGCGGGAATGGGTATGATGCATCAAATGATGCCTGAAGCTGAAGTTGATGAGTGTGATGCATAATATGGGGGTGCCTGCAATCAGTAATGGGAGTAATGCATAATATGGGGATCTGCAAGTGGAAATGGGTATGATGCATCAAATGATGCCTGAAGCCGAAGTCAATGAGTGTGATGCATAATACAGGGGTGCCTGCAATCAACAAAGGGAGTGATGCATGATATGGGGATCCGCAAGTGGGAATGGGCATGATGTATCAAATGTGGCTAATCCAGATGCCTGAAATTGAAGTTGATGGATGTGGTGCATTAACTGCTGTGAATCCAGGGACTCAATGATAGGAGTGATGCATTAATTGCTGCAAATCTGGGGATGCTGAAAATCAGTGTCAATAGGCATGATGCATTAAATGTGGCTTGGGATGCCCACAATTGGCAACAGGAGTGATGCATTGATGCATGATATAGAGACCTGCAAGTGGGGATGGCATGATGCATTAATTGCTGCAATTCTGGGGATGCCTGCAATTGAAGTCGATGGGTGTAATGCATTAAATTTGGCTAATCTGGATGCCTGAAATTGAAGTCTACAGGAGTGATGCATTAGTGGTTGCAAATCCAGGAATGTGCCTGCAATTGGCAATGGGAGTGATGCACGATATATGGGGGCCCGCAAGAGGGAATGGGTGTGATGCATTAAATGTGGCTAATCCGGGTGCCTGATGCATGTGGGGACAAGTGTGATGCATTAACTGCTGTGAATCCAGGGGTGCCTGCAATCAGTAATGGGAGTGATGCTTGATAGTATGGGAACCTACAAGCGAGAACAGGAGTGATGCATTAGTTGCTACAAATCTGGGCAGTAGGGACATCTGCAATCGGGGTGATGCATTAAATGCAGTGCATCCAGATGCCTGTATTACAATTGATTGGCATGATGCATCATCTCTTGCATCACACACTTCAAAAGCTTATGGACAAGAGTTTAGTTGCATTGCATCAAAATGCCATTATAGCCTGGCTCAAGTTCACCCTGCCACCCCATGCTTCAGAATAAAACAGGTCTATGACTGCATTAAGTACATACAGTTTGTGTTGAGTAGTTGTCTGTGGTCCCAAATTGCCAAATGGTACTTGGGTAATCTCCTAGTGTGTGATACTTGTATGTTGAGAGATTCAATGTCTTGTGTTTGGGACCTCAAGTTGATGTCCTGCCTGATGATGCCTGAGGCTGTTTTGAGGTGACTGCTGATTCATGTCTTTCTCTTGCAGCATGTTCCTGAGGCAACTTGGTCATATAATAGTATGAACATGTCGTTTCCTGGAACTTTCTGACTGTTTTGCTAAGCATTGTTGTGGCCATCTCAAAAAAGGTCAGAGTAGTGTCTGTGTGTATACACAGCTTTGCAAATGTGTGCCAGATGGCAAGATCAAAGAGTAGGTCAAGAACAACCTTATTGTGGGGATTGGGTAGGATCCCCTCGAATATTTGGATAGCACACTAAAACAATATGATTCTGTCAACCAGCCATCAAAATGAATGACTAACATATCTGTAGCAAGTCTTCAAAGTCATGTGCAGCCTGTCCACTCATGGATAAAACATTCTTATTGAACTTTCTGATCATTCTGTGTCCAAATGTCAGCACCTTTCTATATCTGTTGGATCATATCATCCATTAGTTCTCTGTGCCAACTTTTGTTTAGCTTCACACCTCCAATTCAGCTCTTGAACAGCTGTACCACCCACTGTGTGTAGAATATGCAACAAATGTGTGAAAATCGCCTTCCACACACCCAGTTTGAACTTATGTAGTAGATCTACAACCAGGAGCAAGAAAAAGTTGATGGCAAATCTTCCAAAGGCATTCTGTAGGAAAATAGAAGGATTGAAAATCAGCCTATGGATAACTTGGCTTTGTGGATGCTTACATGAGTTGAAACAAGTAAATGGTCTTCTAGATACTTCATGACCTCTTTGCTATTGATCTTGCAACCCTCTTTAATCATTTTGTTCCATGCCTTGCATATGCTATGATGGTAGCTTTTATTGTTCCATGCCTTGTGTATGCTACAATGGTAGCTTTTATTGTTCACCTGAATCTTTGTCCTTTGGATAGCTATATCTGATGGAGTGCCCATATTTGCAATCTCGGTCTTCAGCACTAAGCAATGGGGACAAGGAAACTTGCCCAAGAATTTGATCAGTGTGAGAATGACTCTGTTGTCAATAACACATGAATGAAAGCTGATGTTGACATGGCAAAGGTACAGTACTTACTTTTCAGGATAGTCTGCAGAATGAGAATAATACTGAAGGAAATGATGTTGGATGATCTTATCAACGCACTGGATTACCAGTCTCTCATCATATGCCTTGGCAAATTCATCATCAAATAAGAGGTCTAGCACTCTATGCATGAGCTCGCGCTTGCAATGCATAATTATCTCATCAGTTACTACCTGGCCCTAATATGCCTTCATGTAAATATCTTGAAAGTCATCTGGTAACTTGAGGGTATTTCAGTGTCTTGTCACTTGAGTATCCCATATGATGCACCTTTGGAATGTATGCAATATGATAACAGGTGCTTGCACTTAGTTTTCCCCATGCATATTTTGATTGGTTCCCTAAGAAGAAATAGACTGGCCACAGGGATGCATCACTAAAGTTTGCAAGTTGGGTTGCATCAGACCAAAACATGAGCAGTACAACAACATGTTCATAGTCATCACCAGGCTCGCGTGAAAGTGCATTGACTTCTTTGTCGGCCCGTAGCATCTCCAGTGATGAGTAGGTTTCTGAATATACTCTCTCCTTGTCACCACTTGCATTTGTCCAATATTGCTCAAATGGGGTCATGTGGTATGTAGCTGAGATTTTGTCCTTCAGTGCAGCACAAACAACACCAGGAATTGACTGGTGTATTACCTCAACTATAAGGGTTGGTATCATTGGGTCATCTTCAGATGTGTACTCAACACCCTTCTTAAGAAGCAGTATGGATACTTTGTTTTGCTTCCAGCCATGTTCAGCCTGGAATGGGTTCCCCTCGTCCTCTAAATATTTTTTGATCCTTTTTCATTTAGCATCATGAGAAAATGTCAAGAGATCCTCTGTATCAAAAGAAGGCTCATTGATGATGAACTCTATAAGGCATTTCAGCTCCACAATAGACTTTGAGGTTGAGCCTGAGTAGAACCAAGACATGAGAATGCCTGTGGTTGGACTACTGAATACAGAGTATGAATTGTCCAGCGTAATATCGGTTGTTGGGGCTAAGCCTTCAATGCAGGTCGATACATGGGGTAAACTCTGCTCAAGTGTTGGGGCATCAACAACAGATTCCAGTGGGATGGTTACATCAGGGTCTAATGTTGGTCACCTTGGATAGACTTGGAAGAGCCCAAAGCTGTCAGGTTGAGTCTGGTACTTGGAGTCCAGTGCCAGATTTGAGTTTGGCAGGTCAACGGCTCATGAATCTGAAACAGTGGGAGGCTAAGGGGATGGAGTAGGTGGAAGGTCTGTTGAGTTTTCAGGCAGGAAGTCATTGTAGTGTGCTGGTAACTGAACACTTTGCCCTATGTGTGTGGAAGAAAGTGGAGGAGGACTTCAAAGCCTCTTAGATGGTTGTGGACTGGGATGATGATTGGAAGTATTTCCAAGGCCAGCTATAGGCTCATAAATCTATATAAAAATGTTTAGATATGACATGACATGAAACAAAATACTTTACCTCCACAGTCATGTCTTCAGGTTTAATCTCAGTTTGCTCACGTATAATTCTAGGTCTTTTAGGGCTAGATGCATCTTGAGAGGGCCCCTCTGGGCTAGGGGGAATGGGGTCTCAATGGCTGCACTTGTGCTTCTTCCGACAGTGGCCTTGTTTTGAGAAAACATCAGTGGTGTGTGTTCTGCGGATGCTACATTGCACTTCATGGTGACTTAGTGCTTTATTGGTGCTGAATTCTCTGCCACAAATACACCACGGGGTGTCCATGATAAGTGAGACGATGGCCTAAGGGCATGACTGGCCTGCAATTGTGGACAGAGTGATATATTCTAAACAGTTAAGGATACATTGAGATTTAGATTACAAAATGGTAATCTAGCTACCTATAAGTTAAAGGTCAGATGGAAGAAATCACTTTAGGATTGTTGGTTACTTACCTAGATTTGACTTGGTAGAGGTGTGGTGCAGAGGACAAGTCTGTCACCCCCAATTTCCCACAATATTACTAAATCAAAATAATTGGGATCAAAGTTCACACTTTGAATCCTTACCACCATTATGCCTTTGCATCATCTTGTCCACAACTCTGACAGCTCTTCATTCTCAGATTCAGAATCTAGTTTGACATTTGAGAGGCCAGGAAAGAAGAAGAAGGTTACTCAAAAGAAAAGAAAAGGGAAAAAGTAAGTCGTTTTGGATACTGTATATTATCACACTGGAATACTCATGGCATGTCTAGGGTGGCAGATCAGTCCTCTGACTTGGAAAGGCCAAACCCAGATCCACCAGCAAAGCTGAAGACATCCAAGACTGATTCACACAAGGCTGATGAAGATTACAGGGCTGCAGCACATGCAGTAACACGATGCATCAACATGTTTTGCAAGGCAAGCAAGGTCATTGAAACTATCCTTTATCTTGCAGATGAGGACACTGCCAAGCATGGGGACCTTGATGAAGATAAATTAGAGTGGGAGGCAAGGCAGTACTACCTCTGAGAACTATAAGTGATTGTATGAGTTGTTACTTCACAAGTCTCACTGCGCCATATAGGACACTGGAGACCATAGACTGTTATAAATGTGCCTATCAAATGTTGATCCGACTTGCACCATGTCTCGAGATTCTTGTCAATGATACATCCAAGCATGAGGAATTATGCTGGATTATGTCATTAGTACATATATGTGCATATATGCACCCATTTACTCACTGATGACCATTTTAGATGAACAAAACAATATCTATGACTCATGCAGATGATATGGCATGCCTCAAAGACAAGATTGGTCACTATGCTGCTCCAAATCCTGCTATTGTGGCACTCGCCCCATCTGTTTACACTAGCAATGGTTCATGTTCCAATATGGGAGTAAACCACCCAGTTCTTGTCTGGTTCTTGTGTCCTATCAGCTCATTGTCATCATACAATGAGGATCCTGAAAGGTGAGCAATAGGTTTTCATTCAAGGCCCAGCTAATTTTCATTTGATAGTGGGTGTCAGATGTTGATGAACAGCAAGATCAAGATGTCATCCAAGGTCTATCCTACCTTCTTTTGTGTGGGCAACCCCTCTGGACAAAATTATGATGCTAAGAACATGTTTGACGGTCTTTTTCATGGATATTTGCTGGAGTATGTGTGTACCTTCATCATACTTTTCACTTGTGAGTGTACTAATGGCTGTAGGTTATACATCATGGTTTTACAGGACCATCAACAAGTTTGGGCAAAGATTCCCATGGTACATGCCAATGCAATGCCAAGTTGCATAATATGGCAAGAGTCGAGGCTACACATATTGTGTATGCATTTGTTCTGGTGTGTGAGCTCACTGTGGTCTGTTCAGTCAATGTTGTATTGTTGCTAGGCAAGATTTGACATCAGTGCTAGGAACAGATGGTCTCAGAAGAATGGCCTATTCAGCTACCAGACGTTTTACTACATGATACTGCAGCAGATTGACAAGTGTGAAGACAATGCATAGAAGACCACATTATTCAAGCATTACAACATGTACACTTTTATCTCATTTACTATATTGTATCTGAAAATGCTCTACAGGGTTCTATTCAAAGATTCAAGTGGGCATCTCACTAAAGCTGATAGGTCTGAAGATGGCAGTGGCAATGAAGGCAATTCAGATGGTGATGACACTTTTTTGACTACTAGGCATGCTTAGGCTGTAGCTCGGGTTGCTGCTGCCAACAAAACCTCTGATTCTACAGTTTGTGAACAGCAATCCACCAGCGCTGGCCATATTACACCACCCCCATCATCCCCTTGGCAACCACATGACTTGCCATTGGGGACATCTGAGTCTACCTCAACTGTGGTGGTGGCTACTACTACATTCAGCTCAGCAGTAACAGGAGCTACAATGACTACTTCAGCTCCCCTTTGTTCCCACATCTCCATCTCCACGCCCATGCCATCACCTCACCAATACATCCCCAACAATGCTATCTCAACAGCTGGGCCTGCTCTTAGCAAGCTGTCAGATATTGAGAGTCCCAGCTGTCCTGCAGGAAGGAGTGAACAGAACCATGCAATGGCATTGGCACCAGCCAAGCACAGGCTTGCTGTTGTGTTTGATGCTGATGAAGAAACACCAGTGCAAAAGAAGGTTACATGTCGATCCCAGCAAAAAGGAAAGGAAAAGGCTGTTGCCTTTTTAGTTGATGATCATGAAGACCCAGTGGATGAAGGCCCTAAGGAAAAGGAGAAGCAAGGGCAGACTCACCACATCAATAACTTTACAATGTTCTTTATTTGGCTTTATGTATCTTATTTGGCTTAGCTGACTATCACAACATCTCAAACTTGTTCAAAAACCCATTCTCAAGCTTCCTTTGTGTTCAAATGTAGTGTAGTCAATGTTTTTAATGTTATGGAACAATGGTTGATAATGT
>JBBPNZ010000784.1:667-13988 GCA_038091195.1 Phylloporus rhodoxanthus | reverse complement strand
TGAACCTGTTGGCTGGGTGCTTGCCTCAGGCCTGTCTACCTCTCCGCAGCTGGGAGGCAAAGGTTGTGGGAGTGCCGGTAGGGGTGATATTGCAGGCATACGGAAATGTATGATCGGCCCAGAGATCACATGGCGAAAGTTGGAGGTAAAGTGAATAGGAAGGATAGCTTTGGTCTGATCAATACCAGTCAAGGTGTAGAAAAAGAGATACTCACCTGTAGGTCGTAGGTTGATAAAGCGATTCTCAAATACAGCATAATACAATGTTTCAAGCAATACATGGTCGTGCGGTAATGGTTTCGAATCCACTGGCGGTGGCGGCGCTTGCATGCCACTAGGATGATGGATCGAGTCGGACCGCCTATTGCGAAAGCGAAGAGGTGCAGTGAACCAACTTGGGAGAGTAGGAAATATGATATCTGATGGAGGATCATTGTTGAGCGTCGCTAGGGACGACAAGTAGACATACCATGTTCGATCACTTCTACGATACCGCCTGGACTCAAAACACGGTGGACCTCCTATCATCCAGGGAAACTCATGAGAGCCATGATCTGTTAGATGGCACAGCACGACTTACTTCGAATAGTACTCCCCACTAGAAACGCAAATGGACACACATCAGCAGGTGCAACACGATAGGATCATGGGGACGTTTACCTTGTTCTCAGGGATGCCCCTACCCAGACTATGCATACGAACATGATCAAAGTCATCATCGTCAAAGGGCAATTTCGTCGTCAAACTGGGTTTATGTCGTGTGTCAAGCCACCTCTGACGGGTTCCGATTTGATACTCACAAATTACCGTGAATCCAAGTTACCCTGCTCGCAATGGCTGGTTCTAATAGTGACAGAGGCGCCTGCACATCGACAATGTCGAATCCAACCTATAAACAACACATGAAGATGCACGGAGACATGGCTTGATTAATTATACATACAAGGTGACATTCTGGCCATTCTTTGGCAGCCTCGAGAACCCAGGTCCCACCCTGTAAAGAGACCGGAGTTGAGATATCATTCAGCGAGGGGTCAAGATGGGACATACACCGCAGCCCAAGTCGAGTGAGCGTCGTGGTGGGCCGTCGGGGAAGGAAGCAATCGTCACTGATTTTGTCAGGCGCAAGAAGAAGCTGACATCCATGCTCTCGCTGCAGCGCCAAAGCAGATATTGAGAGAATCGCTCGGGGTTGCTAGGGGTGCACTCACAGCTCGAGGACCTCCCTGTCATAACTCAGCGGATATGGGACCTTTTCTGGTTCGAACGAATGGTATCTGTGACCATTCTTGTTGAAGAAGTCCTTGTTTCTTGGGAGAGCACGCCGACCTGCGGGAGGGGTGTTGAGCGGGCGCGGTAAGTGCATGGCGGGATGCAGCGGGTAGGGTAAGAATGCGACGCTCATCGGGAAGGCGTGGGAGACGTGGGGAGGCGTGGAAAGACGGGCTTGCTCAGTGTCCACGACGACGATCATGCACAGCAACCAAACGGCATCGTTCCTGGTAACAAGAGAATGTACGAATTATGTACGAAACAGATTAATCTATTATACTTAATATCCCAGATTTGACCGAAACATGCCAACCATCAGACCTCGCGACTTGAGCAGCCTCGCAAAGAAGTCGCCCAGCGTAAACCCGCCAAAGAATCCAAAGTAACACAACCCACCGTTCTGTTGATCTGTGTCAGCATGGTGTTGCAAAGCAGCCAGCGAGGTCTACTCACCCTGCCATTCGTGACGATGATCAGCTCTGGACTGCCACTGTAATTTGTCAAGGCATCGTTCTTGCCCGCGAGCACATTCACCACGTTTTTGACAACCACTCCGGCATGGGAAGCGGTCTTTGCTGCCTGCTTCTGCTCCTGCCACTCAATGACATCGCCTACCGCAAAAACGTGGGAGTAGTTGACCAGCTGGAGGGAAGGTTTGACTTTGATGAAGCCAGACGAATTGAGGGTGGATGACCCTAAAGAATTAACGAAAGCTGTGTTGGGTAAAGGACCACGAGCCGAGACCCGTAGGAGGGTTAGGTGGACAGAACGTAGAAGAGACTGCAAATACATACGACAAGATCAGCGGTGGGAATTTGTGTTCCTCCGCGGGTGACAAGGCCAACGGTACCTTCGTCAGGGAGGGAGTCGACAAACTCGTTGAAAGAAAGCTCCACGCCACGGGCACGGAGACGCTTGGCAAGACCCTCGCGGAATGAGGCCGGGTAGGCGTTGTTTAGAAGCTGACTGTCGCCTTGGACAATCGTCACCCGCTTGTCCTGTGACACAAATCAGATGACTAATACATGGCAGACAAAGGCACTTACGGGGTATTCGTCCTTTAATTCACCGGCCAGCTCTGTCATCAATAGTGAGTCAGAGAAACAAGAAACAAAAGCTATTGGCTCACCGACACCAACGGCGCCACCGCCTGCGATCACGACGTGGCTTGCACCGGCAAACTTGCTGCGCCAGGTGTGGACGTAGGGCAATACCTCGCTTTCGTAGACTGGAAAGTTAATCGGGGCTTTCCACATGGACCCAGAAGCAATGACGAGGGCTTCGTATGGGATACGCGAGCCATCCTCCAGGAGGACGTCACCACCAGACTGGGTGTCCTTGGGCTCGATAGACTTGACGATGCCGACCTTGACCTCGCCATTCCCCTTCTTGAAGAGTTTGTCAAGGGGGACGAACGCGGTCTCTTCGAGCTTGGCAGACTTGCTGACGATGAGGCGCAGAGATGCGGGGAGAGATATAGAATATGGGCGTGAGCTGATGAGAATGACGTGGTATCTGGAGTCGAGCTTGGCTGCGAGACCGCTGGCAACAGCAGTTCCAGCGAAACCAGCGCCGACGACGACGACGTTCTTGGAGGTCTTGGAGGACATTTGGGAAATTAGTTGCGACGTTTCAACTGGACTGACGTAGCTTTTAAGCGTAGCCGTGATCCAGGGTTGACTAAGACTGATATGATTTCCACCTTGACCGGAATATCCGACGTACGTTTTATCATCATATGCCGCCAGTCTCGGGAAAAAAACGCAAGGCCCAGCTTAAACTCAAGCGCGCGATCAAGCGTGGAGACCAGCAGCCGGCAGAACAGCTCAAACACCGCAAGGACAGACCTCGTGCAAGACCCGCAGTGGGTCTCCAGAGCCGGTTTGTCAAGCTCGACAAGCAATTTCTTGATGAAACCAGAGCTCTGGCAGGCTCGATCGTCCTCAGGAGACCAATTCAAAGCGACGTCGCAGTGCTGGACACACCCACCACGCTTGGGTCCCAGCTCACCGTGCCAAAACGGCCCAAGTGGAGGTACCAGATGTCCAAGGATGAGCTCGACGCAAACGAACAGGCTCATTTCCGCGCCTGGCTCACTCAGCAGGACGCGATCATCGAGCAATGGCAGCGCACGTTGAACTCTCCAGCGATCGATCAGCTCCTCCGAGATCACTCAGAGACTCATCCAATGCCCCATCCACCGACCCACTTTGAACGGAACATCGAGGTCTGGAGGCAGTTGTAAGCATTCCCATCTACCCTTGTCAGTCCCTAGCGAACACGTCACAGCTGGCGTGTCACCGAAATTTCCCAGATTCTGCTCGTCTTACTCGATTCACGCTGCCCGCCCCTCCATCTGCCCTCTTCTCTCTCTGCGTACCTCAATATCCCCACCGTGTCCCAGCAGAGCGGTCCCAATTCGCAATCTGCAAGATCCAGGGCCCCCCGCATCATCCTCGTGCTAACAAAAGTGGACATTGCAGGTCCCGCACGTACCGCATCCTGGACGTCTTATCTCAATCACACCTACCCCGGCGTACCAGTTGTGCCAGTCGAGGCGTACGCACAAAAACCGTCCCTCACAGGGCCCACGCGCTACGAACCACACTTGCCAGGTACTTTCAGGGAAAGGCTAGTCCATACACTCCGAGATGTACACGAACAGTTGCTTCAGCCGCCCCAGTGGGTGACTACTCCACGAGCCGGAGAAACCGAGCAAGACCGTCTCCAGAGGATTGACCATTGGAAACCCAGAGTTAAGAGAGCCATCGACTGGGATGGCGTCCTCAAGGCAAAAGGGAAATTGGTTGGGAAAGCCGTCGGCGGTTCTGCAGGGGCCCATGACATTATAGATGAATCAGAAGGAACGGAGAGTGACGAGGGAGATGACGCCAATCTCTCAGACGTAGATGAGGATCAACTTGGTGGTGCCTACGAGCCAGAGTTTTTGACTATTGGACTTGTTGGTACAGTGTATCCGTCATCCTGTCAACAACTGCCTGACACCCTTGCAGGCCAGCCAAACGTAGGCAAGTCATCTCTCTTGAATGCAATCTTTGGAACGATACGAGTACGTGCATCGCGAACTCCTGGAAAGGTGTGTCACCCGTTCGTGATTCATGCATACACGCCTGATTGACCATGCATAGACAAAACATTTTCAAACCCTCTTCTGGACCTCTGATGTTCGTCTTGTTGATTGCCCAGGGCTAGTCATGCCTTCATTGGTTCCAATGGACATCCAAGTATGTGCTTTTCTCCGTTTCCATGGACATCACGCGGATTTCCAAGAACAGGTCCTTTCAGGCGTCCTTCCTATCTCTCGGATTGCTGCGGTGCCGTTTTGTGTACATCAACTTGGCCGACTTCTCCCCCTTGAACAGACTTTAGAACTCGCTCATCCTTCCGAGTCTGCATCCAGTACCACCGCAGCGGTGGACTTGACCTTGGTGGAAGACAAGCGTACATGGAGACCAGGACAACGCCCGCTCGACAGCGCCAATGTTTTGTCCAGGACACTGGGATGGACAGCGAATGACATCATGACTTCCTTCGCTGGGAAGAAGGGATGGGTCACTGCCAAAGCCGGGAGACCAGACATACACCGAGCCGGTAACGCAAGTGCGTATCTACCAGCTGTCGTAAACTAGAGAGTTTTATGAGAATTGACAGTATTGAGGTTGATCGCAGAAGGCAAGATCCCATGGGGATTCTGGCCTCCTGGCAGTTCCGTCTCGGGTGATGATGGTATATGGCTCAAGGATGGCGTACAACACACGGGGAAGGAACTAGAGACTGACAGTGAAGAGGAAGAAGAAGAAGATTCGGCGGTCGATATCAAGACAAGTGAATCGGAGGAGGAGGATAAATCTTTATGTCGAGCAGGGAATCTGTTTGGAGTGTTGAGTATTGATGATTAGTGTTGATCGACCCAGCTTGGCTTTGTCGATGTGGTTTGGCAGCAAGTCAAGTCGTCGCCAAACACATTTCAATTCCCCACCAGCGCCAGATAATGTTCAGCCAGGCCATTCGGACGTCTCGTCGGTCTCCCAATCCACCGTTGGGCCACCACCCAACACTTCTGATGTACCGCTCGATGAGGCTCATACTCACCCCAGTCTTTATGCAACCACTCCCAGCCTGACGGAAAAAGAGGCAGCGACGCCGAGAACGACGAACCAGGACGCCGCGTCATACCAACGTGATAGCGTTCAAAGGGTCCTTCCACCCGAAAGCATGTTCTTCACGCCCCAGGACGTCGTCATCGCCCAAGTGCTCGGCAAGTCCGTTTGGCCAGCAACCGATCCGCGTGCTACCCCACCCCCCTCGAACGCGGTGCAGCAGTCTGTATCCGACTCACTGCCTCCTTCCTCGCGTGCGCGACCAGTCGCCTTGCCGCTGTACGACCCCTTCTCAGGTACCAAGCTCGGCGAGCATACGCCTGCATCGCCCTCCGCGACGATACCTGGGGATCTATCGTCCTCTGCTCCCATTCCCACAGTGGACGACCGCAAGCACTGGTCGAGTCTGGAGCGCATTCTGGAGCTCCAGGCCGAGGTGGCTGTGATGCATGCAGATATGGAGGGTGCTGGCGGGAGAGGGCCAGGGAACCATGCGGGCATCGCCAGTGTGGGCGTGGCTGAAGGCGGCCACGCTGCACCCAGAAAGCGATCGCGAAGGGGCCAAACGTTGCCGGTTGGCGATGAGGAGCCAGAGGAACCTGAATGTGGCCCTAGTACCGGGGCAGCTGTCTCTGAGATTTCCACCGACCACTCTGACGGCGAGGATGAGGACGAGGAAGACGACGACGATATACATGGGTATGCCAAGAAGAGACGAGATGAAGAGTTTGCCAGACTTGCGGAGCAATTTGCACAGCGGAAGGCGGCCATTGGTGGGATCATGAACAAGGTGCGTGGTGCTGGATTTATCGCGACATCTCATGCTCATTCGACGTGACAGCTCGACGACCTCTCGATGGCTCTAAAGGCATTTCATGCGCTTCCTCCACCGCTTTTTGACCTTGCAGCGTCCTCGTCTCGCGCAGACACCTTGTCGTCTGCACCGTCAGCAACACCTCCCTCCCATCCGCTGCACGTATATCCGACATCGTCTCCACTTTCATCCATCTCTCCGTCTCAAGCTGTGAGCTCGATCGCTCATCCGGCAGCGCCTCTCTCTCCGCCTGTTCCGCCAATATCGACTCTGGCACCTCTGATATCTCCCAGTGTCCCGCTTGGCCGTATCGTCGCTCCTGTCTTGCCACGAACGGCTGTAGCGATCATTATACCTGGCGCCTCACCCATGGAGAGTCCGGCTGACATGGGACCTGGACAATCCATCTTCCAAGGGATGTCGAGAGCGAGTGGGTGATGTCTGTCGAATCCCATTTACCATATCCACTGTCAGTTATGTGAATAATCATTAAAAAAGTAGGCATTGCAAAGTATCGTAAATGTCTGTTGTATGAGTGATACGGATCAGTGAGCATAAATACAGCTGGAAGAGTACATCATATGTGAAATAAATCATACAAGGATGCGAACAACTGGGACCGGCCCTACTTTTGTCAAGACTTTTTCAAACTGACACACCCAACGTCTCTAGCGCAGCTTGGAGCTCTTTGATTGCGTGTTGCTTGTCCTCGTAATCCAGCGCCGAGATTGCGAACCTGCAATGTTTCTGTGCCTTTGAAATGAGTTTTGGCGTCAGTTCCACTTCCCGAGGGGGTGGATATGCAGGTATGAGCATAGGATCGATCGAGGGCGAAAAGATTGCAGATGGAGGAGGCGCAGAAGGTAACATGGAGGGAGATTCAGCCATGGAGAACGTCTGAATGGAGTGTGGCGGCAGAGGGGGCACGACGAACGAAGTGCTACCCATTATCGGGGAGCCAAACGTTGATGAAGGATAGGATGGAATGCCAGTGGGTACGAACCCCGGTGGAAGATCAGAGACTCTGGGGGGCGGGGACGACAGGTCTTGGGCTTGGAAATGCGGGGACGCAAACTCGTGCATGGGAAGCATGGATTCGGCGCGCTCATCGGTGGCAAACCGGAACCCACCTCGGCTCCTTTCCGCGTTGAGAACGGCGTCCTCGACAAGTTCCTCGTCGCTGGCTGCGCCTTCCATCTCAGTGCTGACCCATGCAGGCCTGAGTTTGCTGCTGCTGACATGGGGTGAAGCTCGTGTCAATGGATCGACGACATGCTCGTGCCAGTTGTTCAAGCTATCCGAGCTTCCGCTAGCGCTATCTACACCATCCAGTCTCGGTGACCTAGCCAAGTCAAAGCCGGGCGTGGCAGTGGTGCTCCAGCGGCCAGGACTGAGGGCTTCGTTGTCATGTTTATCTTGTCCAGGGAGGACTGGAAGACGGTTTGCACGAATGATATCTGCAGGAAGGATGGCGGGTGGAGATTTACGCTTTGGGGAGCGAGAGGGAGATGGTTCTCGAGAGGCGGGCCGTGGTGGCGTCGGGGGTTGCTGCTCCGAGGCAAATTGATCCGACGAAGGAAGAGATAAAATCTGGTCAGGGTCTAATTGGGACCCTGCAGGGCCTGGAGTTGGACGTCTGCCTTCGCGGAATGCTTTAGCGATGTCTGCGGCTTTCCATTTCGCGTATTTCAACTTATTTTCTGTCTGTAAGAGGTGATTATGTAGCTGCTGTGGAATGGCGGGTTGAAGATAGACTTACCGAATCCGAGACGTCGGCCTTTGGGAACACCCGAAGGACTTCAAAGAAGTTGGCAGCTGCCAAAAACTTTTTGGCGGTAGACCTGGCAAAAACGGGTGAGATGTGGGCTCACACGGTGAAGAACGACAAGGTACTTTGAAGCGTGTCCAGCCCTGTCCTCGTCGTCTGCCGTCTTGAAGACTTTCAAGGCAAAGTTTTCGACGTAGGCTGCACTTGCGGGCTCTATGTCGATGGCGTCATTTGGGCCGATTTCTTTCTTGAGGCGTTCGAGGGCGTCGAGGAGGTTGAGAAGGAGGCTGCGCGAGCCAGAGTCCTGCGCTTTGAGTGATATGCCAAGCTGCGCAGCGTAGTAGGCACCTGTGCGCAGTGGTGAGGTCAAATTGGGGGAAGAGCGGTAGAAGAGACGTACACCAATACGCGACGACGGGTTCGCGATCTACGAGTTCTTCAGTGCGCTGAAGAAATGGTGCGATAGATTTGAGGCCAGTTGAGACTGGTGGTAGACCGAGAGACATGATGATGTTGTACTGGATCGACGAGTTTGGTTAGTTTATATATTAGTTGCACCGCGACTATGACGCGCTCGACGCGTGGTGTTCGCGAGGCAAAAAGGCGCTGTCTGATCCGACAAAGTGTGCGTCCGTCTTTTGTTCTTGACATGGCCCGACACAGGATGGTTCGTCCTCGCCTTCTCGTCGTGTATAACCATAGCAGTAGCAGGCTGGACTGATTCGAGATGCGTCTGAACCCTCTCCGCAGACTATCTTGTTCTTGTTCTACAGCATCTGCCACCACCATTCACCGACTGATCGCCCAATGTTGGCACACCACCGCGAAAATCTCGCAACCAGACCCAGATCGTCCATCCTCCTCGCCCCAAACCTGTCCACGATACCTTCCTCGACACTCATTACGTCCTCGTCAACTTCCTCTTTCATCTTACCCATCGATCGATCTGGAACACTTTCCAACTTTTCCGATGCCGCCGCCGACCTCTATACCAACTCCTCCGACTTCGCCTCCTCCAGCTGGCTCCCAACCCTCCGCTCCATGTCATCTATGCGGGGCCTTCTTCTCGCCGAGATGGGCGACTCGATGGTAGAGCTGGACGTCTATTCCAAGCCCGGTGGCTCAGGGTACCGTGTCGGTCAGAGGATCGATCAAGGCCATCTCACACCGGGTGGAAGCACCCTTCCGGCAGTGGTAGGGACCGCGTTCGAGATGGGCAAGGAAATTTGGCGCGAACCTGATGCCCAGGACACAGTGACTCGAAGGGGGACCTGGAGAGGCTGGAGAGGCACGATCAAAGGCAAGGATAAACTTGGAGAAGACCTCAACCTCTCCCCTCACGGCGTGGGCTTATCTACGAGCGACACCTTGTTGCAGATCTCTGCCCCGACCCATAAGAGTACGTCCGAACTACGCATCCTCCTCGGCAACTCCGCTTTCCGCCTCAAGCGCAACGCGTCCGTCATCCCACCCACGTCGTTCCATAGAGCCATTAGCACTGGCGCTCTCTCTTCCATTGAGAACGACAATTTCCCCCCTGATATCCTCGCTCTGGAAAAGGCCAAATCACGTTCTCGTGTTGAGCTAGATATCGTACTCGAAAGCGAAACTTGCGTCCAGGGCAGCACACTCAAGGGTCACATCACAATCCATGTCCGCAAGAATCTCAGCAAGAAGCGAAACTCGCCGATCCTTCTCTCCAAAGCAAAGGTTCGCGTCGTAGGATACGAAGCGATTCCGTTCGGAAACACACGATGTACATTCTATCAGTGTACCGCCCCCTTGCCTCAAGTTGCACCAGCCTGGGATTCAGTCTTGGCAAGCCCACCCGACGAAGATGGCTGGGCAGAAGCGAAAGAGGGCATCCACCTGCTACCGTTCTCTCTGTCACTCCCCGCAGACGGAACTTGTGGGATTGCAAAGGGCACACTGAACATTCATTCAGGCGTGGCTCTCAAATATTTTGCGATGGCCTCGCTTAGGCTCAAAGACCCAGAAACGCGGGCAGAATCCGTTGCACACTTTTACCGTTCTTGCGAGATCTGGCCTCGCTTGTCCTTCTCTGAGAAGCTTTCGCCCGCACCACGCCCGCTGGTGAGCGAATCCGCAAAGACCGTGTTCATGGGAGGTAGCGGAAAAATAAAGTTGACCGCGGCAATGCATCGACTGTATTGGGTCGCAGGGCAACGATGTGTAATCAATATGCGAGTCGTCAACGAGTCGAAGAAGACGGTCAAGGGGGCATCTATCACCCTTCTAAGAACCGCCACTGTGTTCAAGCCCCTCGGAGCACGCAAGGGCAACGCTGACACCGATCCAGATGCGTGCGAGACTTTGACGATGAGAAAAGTGATCGCCGTGAGTGCACTTGTGATGGGGCAAAAGTGCGCCCAAGGGCATGCAAGTGCAAAAGGATGGTGGACAGGAGTACGGCCCGGAGACACAGCAGATTTTGTGCATCACATCGTCCTCCCTGTGAGAACATTTTCCTCTTAGCTTACGGACGGTTCTGATCGGCCGATAATAGTCTGATGCATTGTCCGTACCTCGTGTGAGGCTCCTCGAGGTGGAGTACACCCTCAACGTCAACGTTACCACAGGTGGTCTGTCCTCCGACATCGAAGTCACCCTGCCAATCAGGATCATCAACTTCCTCTCCATGGATCCCCCTCCTACCCCCGCCATCTCACATTTGCACGGTCGACTCCGCGCGAAGCCGCAGCTTGGGCGTAGCGAGACGTGGTACCGCAAGCGGAACAATGACGGTGTTGAACAAACGGTGCCTGGCATGAAGTACTCCAACATTGATATGACGGTAGTGGCGCAAGAAGGCGAGATCGAGTCCAGTATGACCCAACAGTCAGTCTCCTCACAGACCGGAATCTTCACAACAGATGAAAGCGCGAACTCGCCGTCCATCTATCCTTCCGAGTCGGCCGGTACCATCACTCAACGTCTGAATGTTACCACGTCTTTGGACGAGATCGATCGTGTTATTGGGACCGACTCGCGGATACACAATTTCGTTGCGGAGGCTGAGCAGTTGACGGGATCGGGATCGATAGGATCAAGGCTTAGTCTGCGTGGTCCTCGTGGCCCACGCCTTGCGTCATTGCCGGAGGCAATTACCCCACTGAGCCCACAGGAAGAGAGCACTCCGCGAAAACATCTAAGATCGAAAACCTTATCGGACCGCATACCAGAGAAGCACAAGGACCCTGTCCGACCCTTTCTCGGGAGGCAACCAGATATGACGCGAGCATCTTCGATGCTCGTTGCAAGGAGTGGTATGGATATGGAGAAGCAGAGGGAGATAAAGAGCAGGTCCAGGTCAGAATTTTCGGTCGCTCTCGCCAGGTGAATGGTATGGAATGGTGCAAACCGATCATATGTTCGAGGTGTATCCAAATTACAACATTCTGCTACAGCAGCGGCAAGTAAACGAAGCGTGATATTCCCGGTGCATTGAGCCTAGTACATTTCCAGACTCATGCCATCATGGATCTCGTAGTCTCCGAGAGTGATGTGATCCTTGTAGATGGTGTACCTTGGGAAAGGGTTTGAAAGGATGGCCCTGCGAGAGGACGAAAGGCTCACCATTTCTTCAGCTGAATCTTCTTGTGGTCCGTACCCATTTGTGCACCAATAAGTCGCTTGAGATCGCCGACCGTGTCATCGGAACTGCACTTGACACGAACTGTCCGAATGTGAGATCAAGTGCAGAAAAGTAGCAGATAATGGTGAACCTTTTCTACCCAAGCGATCGTTTGCAATAACCTATATAAAATATGAGCTACAGCGAGCGATGCCAGCTGCGAGGACGCACTTCAATCAACGCCATCGCAGTCTGCGTGCAAGTGTGACACGTGTCACTACAAGGTATTAGTCACATGTGACAAACGCGAGCGCGTGACAACCCCCCATCGGCCATGATGGCGCTCGCAACGCCAGTCAGGACGGGAACAGCGACGACGGTGACCGCGTATCGTCCATATCCTCAACACCCGCCTGCACAACGATCAGGACTAAATGTCACAGATGACTACGAACGTGAGCGCCACCCCGCACAGTCGGCAATTTGTTGACCATTGCCCTAGGATGGTACACCGAGCCCACAGCGAGCAATCGTATGGTGCTCTCGCTACGTTCCACGATCAATTTCGAGATCGGATGGGCACTAGACAGACTTCACAGACTGTGCACAAACGACCTGTTCATTCTAAAGACTCTTCCGGGCCTCACAGACGCACTATTCGAATGGCCTGAATGGTATGTCAGCGAAGGTCACCTCGAGTCGGAAAAGTATTCTTTCTTCTCCTTGTCTCCGGACGCGGACAGGAAACGCAGACATGCCATCGAATCCCTCTTCGTCCTTCGTAACTCGGCGACCAACGAACCTAACGCGCTCGAACTCGCTGATTCTCGGAGAACGAAACCTCTGCTTTTCAACGCTCTCAACAACCTCGATCCAGAGTCCGATGCCAACACCGAGTTCGTTCTCAACATCATCGAGCTGCTGCAAGCCGTCTCTTTTCGTGTTACCCTTCCCCATCCAGGCTCTCTGGAGAAAAGTCCGTTACCGACCCTACTTCGGATCGCAGGTCATTCTACAAATCGTACCCTCATAATTTCGGCCCTCACGGCTCTCGGCCAACTTTTCATGTACCCTTCCAATGTGTCGCGACTCGAAGCCGACTCGCCAGCCCTCGAAGCCTCGATACGATACATCTTGCTATTCGCGGACAAGCCTCTCGTCGAAGCCTCTCTCAACTACATGTATGCGCACCTTTCGCATACGCCAATGGCAAAGGCGTTTCTTCTCCATCCATCCATGCCGAGTACACTGAGAGTGCTCGTGAGTCTTCTGCTCGCAGAACAATTGGAGGAGATCGTCTCCGTGGATATCACGGGATCAGTGCGCACAGTATCTGCCAACACGACATTCACCGCGCCAGCTCATGATTTGACTGACGAAGAGATGGAACGACTGCTGCCTATACCAGAGCCAACGCGGTGCTATGAATGGCATGTCCCTTTTGTTTGACGTTTTAACAACGTTTGCTCAATGTGCATGTCAGGATGAAAACCATGTTCGTCGCTGAACCAGACGGCGAGCTCACCCAGGTCGACTTTTGGAACCTTTACAAGGACGCGTTCACACCACACATTGAGCATTTTCCTGTGCTCGTGGCGTCGGACGTGATCAAGAACGTCAATGTCGTGTTCCCACAAGCCCAGGCCATGGTTCTTCCTGGCCCACCACAGCGTTTTATTGTCCGTGGAGTTAGCCGGAGGAAGGAGACAGAAGAAAATCAACAATTCAAATGCCAGTGGGACGGATCGCAG
>JBBPNZ010000783.1:0-13997 GCA_038091195.1 Phylloporus rhodoxanthus | reverse complement strand
CTCAGCACGCCGTGCTACACCTTTGCACGCGCAACCACAGACGCAGTCTGTCTCTTCGCGAATGGAACAAATAATCCCCAGCCTCCGCGGTGTTTCTTCAAGAGGGGTTACTTTTTGGGGATTGTCCCGGTGGGATCCTCAAAGTCGAAAGGGTTAGCGGAGGGTGCTGTCAAGCATATACAGCACGTTGGACTAGCAGTGTGGGTGGTAAGTCATTTTTAATTCCACAACAACAATGATAGCCAATTCCATCGCAGCTTCAGCAGCAAGCGTCGCCTCAGGAGTAGCAAGCGTTGTCTCAGGAGCAGCCAGTGCTGTGATTTGGCAGGAATTTGTGTCTGTAGATGAGTAGATCTGTAATTCTTACAGTATATTCTTGTATCATAGATAGAGCTCATGCATTTGAGCAAGCACTCTGTATATCTTCACACCCTAATCAGTCCTCACTGAGCCTAGGTGTGTGGGTGTCAGGTGTGGCTAAGCACAAGGACGACCTGCACTCATTTAAATTTGAGAGTGTTGCCCTTTGTACTGGCCTTCGTCCCTTTTCAGGTGTTCTAGTCTTGTTACCACTTTGTGTGTGCAATCACTGACATTCACATCTACACATGCAGTCTTTTTAAACCTACTCCAGCTGGTCATGCAGCCCAACTGTGTCCCTCAACCTCTGCGACATAATCTCAATATACCCCTGGTACGACTGCCAATCCTGTCCAATCGTCTCCGCGCTCTGTCAGAGGCTCATCAGTTTCGCACACTTGCACAATCAATGCCACTCACAAGATCGAGACTCGATATCTGCGTCAGCACACCCACGAGCTGCTTGCCCGCCTCATCTTTAAACGTGTTTGTGTCCACCACGGGTAACAACCGTATTGACGACCGCAAGCTGGCAGCCAGCAGCGCAGCCTGGTGTGACGGATCCATCTCGCCATAGCTCGCCAGATGCCTCCAAAGCAGCAACAGCACCATCTCTGTCGTACTGAGCACCGTCTTGACTTCGTCCTGGAATTCGAGCTTGAGCTGTTGATATGCTTGATGGATCAACGACCGCTTTTGCGCAATGTCGAGGTCCTGCAAAAATGCGGGATAAATGTTGACAATCTGCACAAAGCAAAACTTTTAAACCAAGACATTACCACCTACTTCTTGGATATTGTCCACACGAATGTGGTCTTGCGAGGACAGCTCCACAGAGAGATCCGCAATTTGTTTTAACGTCACAGCCAGGTCGTCACACAGACTATTCAGTGCCTCAATCGCACCTCTGACAGTCCTTGGAGCGGTTGTTGTACAAAATACCCTCGAGCATGTTCTTGAGGAGCGCATAGAGCCGCTCCGTCGGTAACGATCCCGCCTCGATATCGCCTCCCGCAGACTGGAGCATGATCTGGTGATGTCGCCGGTCCTCGTGCAGCTTCTTGATCATAGACAAGATAGCCTCAGACAGCCGTCGCTTCCTGCATGCCAGAACGCACGATCCCAGATAAAACGTGCAGGAGGTCAAACAGCATGTTTTCACGTTGATCGTGTGGAAGCCGGTTGAAGCACTTGGCAAGCGCCATGTCGAGCAGCCGCCAAGCCTTATAACCTATCGAGACCGCATACGAAACTTCCCTTCTGTGATTCTCGATCGCACTGATTTTCTCCGCTTGCGTCGTTATGCAACAGCGCAGACTGATCCACCACCTCGCAATCCGTTGAATCCACACGAACACACGAGTGCAAGTTGAGCGAGCCAAGATACTCGAGGTCGACAGGCGTGGTAGTGAGCGAGTCCGACCAGTCAAAGCTCAACGACTGGACAAACTCGATGATACGCAGGTGCGACTGACCCATCTCCCTAAACGGCTGTGATGACATGCCCAGATCGTCCTCCTAGTCATACTCTCCCGTGTCCTGCATGTTTTCTGTGCCAAACAGGATCTGCAAGATCTCGAGAACGCCCTTGTGGTGTCCCCTGTTCGTCAAGACATGGAGATCGAGCGCCGCGAGATCCAAGCGCAGGCCGATGAATGCGCGGAGCGTTGACACGCTCGTCAACACGCGCGATCCATCAGCGTACATGACTTCGATGAACGACTCCCGAGACACCTCCAGAACCCTCGACGGGATCGCCACGAGATGACGCACGAAAAAGTCTTCCCTTGTGCGTAGATACCGCATAGGTGCATCTGAGGTACGAGGGTGCACACAGAGTTGATGGATGATGCGGTAACACCGTTCGCCTAGTGCAAATGCAATGATGGGCTGATGCGTTCACTTAGTTCGTCGTCTCATACCAGCGATACGACGCACTCTAGGGGGCTCTACATACATGTCTGCATCGACGTCTCCCATTCATTCCTATCATCCATTCTTAGAATAAAGCAGCTATGTATTATTGTAAGTAAATAGCGATAAAGATACAACTTCCAGTTACTATGCTACACAGAGGTTGGTTCCCTTTTGGCGTCACTCACAGGATACTTGTGTTCGGCTCAAGACCCAGGTTGTATAGTCTGTTTGCATTGTGGAAGAGGGCATTCTGGACAATCTCGATCGCCTGCTCTTCCGTGAGCTCTTCTCGGCGCACACAATCGGAAAGCACCTATGTCAATTCAGCTGGCTGAATGCCTTGGGTCGGGAAAACAAACCTCAGAGAGCGTCTGACGTGCTTGAATGGTTGCCAAATAGTAAGACTCTGGCCACCAATGCCCGTCGGCTGCAAAGAACCGCGCGTGAGTCATCGTCCCTAAGCCCACATAATGACTCAATCATACTTGACCACAGAATCTTATTGGTCGGTGCGAGTTCGAGCACCTGTCGAACGACTGCGCGCTGGCCGTCCCCCGACAAGTACGGGAATACTTCTCCAAAGTCCAGATAGACGTTGTCATATACCGATGTTAGATACCCAGCCTCGCGGGTGAAAGGGTAACCCGAGTGGAGGAGGACAATGGGCGTGTTGGGGTACGCCTCAATGATGGCTTGCATATGTGCGGGCGAGCACTTGGTCAAGCGGATATCATTGTCCCCGAAACCTGCTCACAACTGAGTATGGGTCCGCGCCGCAGGAAACGACCTTACCCGTGTGGAACTGCACTATTGATTTGGTTTTAGTGTCAGCGCACTGCATACAAAGGACTGAAACCTACCCGGCTTGTGGTATCTGTCCGCAAGCTGCAGTACAATGCGAACGAGATGATCGTTGAGTACCTTTTGCTGTAAACGGAGGTTTTCCGTCGTCTTGTACTGTAGCATCAGATCCGAGACTGCGCTCTCGAGTTCTTCATATATCGATGACGATGGAATGTCGAGTCCCGTTCTGTAACACTGTCTGTGTCTGCACGAGATGTCGTTCAGACGAATCATACCTGTAACAGACAATGGACTTGAAACCGGCGACCTGGTCATCTTGGGCGTAGGCGGAAATGACGGCTCTGAATCTGTCTAATAGTTCTTCCAATATACCGACAACGGACACGACGGACGTTGATACTTGGGACGAGTCGCTGTCGAGCAACTCTGCAAGTATTTTCTTTGCAGGGGGCTTAGTAAAAAGGAGACTTGAGAGAGGAAGGGGACGGTACCTCTGCCTCTGGCTCGATCCTGACGATGCGCTTGCAAGGGCTGGTCGTGAACTGGTTGTGCCACTTGTACGACTCGGCGAGCTCGGCGACGCCGCCCAGACCATCGTCGAGCAGGATGGACTGGATGCCAGTGGGCTCAAAGCACAACTTGCAGAGGTCAACATAGTCGGTGTCTTGTCTTTTCCGCGCAAAGGCGTCCCAGGTGGTGTGGCCTTTCAAGCCCCAGAGCTTGGACAACTGCGCGGTCGCGCGATGGCTGGCCAGCGTGTTGTGCGCATGTCTGAATGAGTCGCCGGTGGCCTCTGAGACGAGTCCTTGGATTGGGAATGCGCTGCGGTTGTTGGCCGTGAGGAGCGGGTGGGCGTGGTTGTCGATGGCGGGGAAGGTGAGCGCTGCATTGGCGAGGTTTGGGTAGTACGGCGGGGTCATCGTCAGAGCTGTGAGAGGGGCTTGGCAATTAGCACCTTGGCTTATCAGATCATATCAGCAATGCCAGTTCAGCGCGACGAGCTCGAGCAGGCCATCCGCAACGCTTTCCCCGTCTCGCACCTCGACATTGAGGACACGTCGAGCGGATGTGGACAGAGCTACAACGCCCTCATCGTCAGCGAAGTAGGTTTTCAACGTTGGCCCCGTTGATCTCCAGCCAACATCCATCTGCAGGCATTCGAGGGAAAAAACACGCTTGCTAGACACAGACTGAGTGGGCAGACTCGTCGCTGACCAAGTCGACCTTTGACCGTCTTTGTAGTCAACGAAACTCTCAAGGATCAGATCGGCCAGCTTCATGCGTTCTCGCAGGTAAGACATCCACCATCCATCCTCCAGACTCACTGCACGTTCGCAAAGAAAACGTTCACCCCGAAACAATACGAGGCTTACTTGGAAAAAAACCAATGAGCGGAGGTGGTGGAGGCATACCCGACACGCTTGCTTTGTCTACCCTTTGTTTCCAACCATCACCATAATATCCACAAATTTCCTTTTGTCATTGCTCAATCATGTTTCAGACTCTCCACACTTCAAAGAAAGGTAGGAATTGGTCCCGCTTATTCAAAGCGGTGATCCTGTCAATTGCTTAGTTTTGTTTCCGCTTGGACCAACCCACCGAGGGCACATAGTGCAACGTCGCCAATGGTCCACCAGGAAAGATATAAATGTTGCCTCTTCTCACTGAGGTTCGCCAGTATCAACGTCACTCGCTCCTCCAATATGTCTGCCTCTGAACAGTCCTATGAGTCCGCGGTCCAAGATTGCGAGTGGGAGCACGTCTGGGGTCAAATAGAACAGCACCTTCAAGCTCGAGGCCACATTACAAAAACCTTGCAAGAAGCAAACGCTGCATTTGCAGCGCAGGTCATGGAACCGGACGGTTTAAAATTCATGGACGCTTGCGACCAGCTCGGAAAGCTTCTCGATCTAAAGATCTCTTTGGAGTTTATCGAACAGAAAACGGTACGCACATATCACGTTCGATCGCATCCATTCGCTGACGGCATTGCAGCTTATGCAGGTCCTTCAAGTACGTCGTTGTCAAGCTGGAGAGCTCAGTCAGATAACACCAACTACAGGTTGCATTCGCGATGCAGGAAAATGCGCTCAATAACCGCACATTGACGAGTACGCAACGTTCGGAACACCAGCTCGCCACTGCAGCCTTGTTTGATCTGTGTATGCGTGCTGTAGATAATGCCATCACGCAAACTGACCTCTGGCGTACGTTCTTTGTATTTACCGCCCATCGAATTTCCTCACGTTTAGATCCCACACAGGCGAGGCGTTCAGCCTCCAATGCCGTGCGGAAAAGGCGCGCGACGCCGCGATAGAAGCTTTCGGGCTCTTCAATTACATCGACCTTGACGGCACGGCAGATGCTGAGCCGAGCACGACACCGCCTCCCGCTTCCAGAGCTGCTACGTCGAGGGCATCTCTGCACGACACTACCGACGTTGGGCAGACGCCGCGATCCATCAAGCTCAAGGAGAAGGCGCTTGCGACGCTGAATGAACGGCCGACCAAGACTGCGCCTCTCGGTCGTGCGCATACCATGCCCACCCTGTCACCGTCCAAGTCGATGTCCAGTTCCCGTTCTCGGACGGGGCCTTCAAAGGTGCACTCTCGCGGGAACGGTCTGCAAGCGTTGCAGGAGGAGTAGTTTTAGAGATCATATTGACAGTTGTGGTGAAACTTTGTCTCCTCTAGGCTTTTATGCTCTAAGGCTCAAGTATTATGGTTAATAATTATTATGGTTGATCACCCCCTCATAAATAGTGGGTGCAGTCATTGTCATCTTACATAAATGCCCCTCCCTTGTCTTCTTTCATGACATGAGTCCACTTGAGTTGTGGTGTTAGGTCTATGGCACAGATGCAAAGGCAACTTTCTGTGTCAAGATTTTGAAGACAGAGACTGTCTGGCATCTCAAGGATGCCATCAAGAACAAGAAGCCAGTGGACTTGACATCATAGGATATCATACCTTCCCAATCTTACCTGCCCAGTCAAAATTGAGGAGCATGCAGTCAGATTTGTCAACTTTCTTTGAGACCATGATGTTGGCATCCTGAATGTCCCCATGAACATACCCTGCTTTGTGAAGGAGTTTCACAAAGCAGGGTATGTTCATGGGGACATTCAGGATGCCAACATCATGGTCTCAAAGAAAGTTGACAAATCTGACTTCATGCTCCTCAATTTTGACTGGGCAGGTGAGATTAGGAAGGTATGATATCCTATAGATTTGAACACAAATACTGTCTGGTCTGGTGGCCAGCAGGTGCAGTGGGTGGGGCTATTATAAAGGCTGAACATGACATCAGGATGGTTGAAAGGCTCCATTGTGACTACAAGGTACCCATTTGACACTGAGGCTAATAGGCTTTGTGTTTAGGCTGGTGCTTGTCAAGTCCTCCCTTGATCATGTAGTAGTAGTAGTACCTTGCCAAAGGCTTGAAAACATGGCAGATGCTAAATGAGTGTGACACAGTGTGACACAGCAGTGTATCTCTGTCTATTATTCAAGACAACAGTCAGGATTTGCTGACCCCAGGGAGAAGACACTTGTGACAATCAACAGTTGATAAAACATCGAGGCTGCCTCTGGGTCGTGCGCATACCATGCTCAATACCACATCGATGCATCAACCTCAACCTCATCCCTCGCCCGCAACGTTTAAGCCTCCATGTCTCCCGTACGACCCCCAGGATAAATCCGGGTGAGCTTCAGACCACCATGGACAACAGATATTCGCTCTGATCATAACATCCAAGCTTTTCGTGAGCATCTCTTCTTGTGCGCGAACCCCCGCACTTAGCGCCCGACAGCTACGAAACCGTCATCCGACGCTGGCCGGTCATCATCACCAACGTCATCGATCACGTCCACCGTCTGATCCATGATATGACGATGGAATCCAGGAAGATCACGCAGGCTTCCAAGGAAGACGTGCTCAACGCCAAGGTCGACGAGGGCAAGGAGATTATCGCAAAAGCTAGTCGGTTAAAGTACCGCATGGCGAGGGATCAGACGCTCGAGTGAGAAGCCTTTATTGTATGCAGGCACGTAGGCTCATCTGCAGACGCATCCCCGAGGACGGTGACGTCGACGTCGACGTGTACAATGCAGAGCTGACCGCATTAGAGACTACCCGCCAGAATACGTGGTTCACGGCACCTTGGCTCTATGCAGAGTGCGTCGTCTGGATTCATGACCCCCGTGACATGCGCATCCTGACCTCGACTTGCTGTTCTGTTACTCAGATGTTATCTGTGCGTCGTCTGTTGGTTCGTTCGCGCTGACAGACTTGAAAACATGGATGCAGGTACCGTCTGTTTAGGTCGTACTTTAACGAGACCCATCACTGGCGCGGTTTTGATCCCTTTTTCGTGCAAAAGGAGGACATGTTCAAGAACAGTAGTACTGCAATATACCGTACGTGTCGTTTTACTCTGCCACGCGATGATGTTCACCATCGCTCAGAGATCGCAACTACGATACACAAGTTGGAACAGGAAAAGGAAAGGCTGCGGGCGGAGCCAGATAAGCTCCTCGTTCTTTTCCGGGAGATGGTTCAAATGTGTCTTTGGCGAGCATACATCTCTTTGCGCATCTGACACTAGGCTGAACATGTACTGCTGTAGGGGAAATGCCACTGTGTGGATCTTTCTTAATGGTTGGCAATGTTCTGCTCATGACATGGATTGGCACAGGATCTTTCGCTTTTGACTCACTTGACGCCATCGGACATTGAGAATCTTCAGACAGTGGGAAGAAAGGCGCAGCAAGAAAGGCAAGCTTTCATTCTCAAGGACGATCAAGAGGCAGTTTGGGAATATATCAAGGCTCTGGGGGGATCAGGGAAGCGTTGCGACTTTGTTCTTGACAATGGTACGTGGTCCAGATCTGAACCCAGCTCGATGTGTTCACTCCGATTAGCGGGGTTCGAGGTATAACTTTTGGTTTCCATGATTATAGCACACACCGAGGATGACATGCCTTACAGCTGTTCACTGATCTTGTCTTTGCGGATTTTCTGGTGACATATACCCCCTATTTCTCAAAGGTGGTTTTTCAGTGGGTACAAACCATGATCCTGTCACAAACACTCATGTTGTCCTCAGCCCAAAGATCTTTCCGTGGTTTGTTTCCGATGTTACCCCTGCCGATTTCGAAAGCACCATTACATCGCTTCTGTCGACGACATTCTTCGCAGACTCATCGATTATAGATGCCAAATCGCCCGCACATCTAGAACAAATGGTGACGCGATGGCGATCGTACCTTGAACAGGGGATCTTTGTTCTGAGCACAGATCTCAAAGAGGTGAATGGCCAAAAAGTCGAGGGGCCAACGCTTGCCAAGTTTTGGACCGAGCCATGGCCGTACTGGAACATGAAAGAGAGAGCCAGCCAGCTTTGGAAGTGGCTGCATGATAGTGACCTCGTCATTTTCAAGGTATGTGCGTCCATCGTGGATTCCGTGTAGCTTTCATACATCACACCAGGGGGATCTGAAGTACGTGTGCTTGTCATTCAGAACATTCGTGCAATGCTAATTGGCTACGTGACAGCTATCGCAAGTATGGATGAATTTTCTTGGCTGTGCAGGGATATGCTGAATTGCGTGAACGCCAGACTCACGGGAGATGTCAAATGGCCAGTCACCACCACCTTTTCTGCCGCCCTTGGTAAGCTCGACGGACGATTCTTCTAGTATGATCTAAACGGACATGTTGACAGGCCCGTTGGCGGGCGATTTTCCACTGTTGAGCCTTCGTACTAACAAGGCAGATGTGGTGGTCGGCGTCGCACAGGGTGTCGCGGATGAGCTGGATCGCACGGATGCGAAATGGAGGGTGAATGGCAAGTAAGTTGGTCTTGTAATTCAACATGTGATGGGTTGGACTGAGCCGTCAAGGTATGCGCTTGTGAGCTTTGAACCTAGGTTAGGTTGAGCAACCGTGATAGACGCCAGGGTGCTTTTTCTGGTATTAGAGTGATGTTTTTTTTCAGTCCAGCGTCCGTTTGAATGTGGAGCTCTCCTTGCTTGACCGGTCGGCATTTCGATGACGAGAGCACCCACTACTCACCTACGGAGTGCGGTATATCTCAGGCTGTGCACTGACTCCGTGCTCGGAGGAGTGAAATCTGGTGCCACGCTGAAAAGATTCAAGAATTGCGCCACGGTCTGCAATTGTATCTTTGATCCATCCACGATGTTTCAGGTGATGCATGATGGCCACTGATGGCCAATACTTCTTTACCTGAGAATTGTCCAGTTGCAAACAATTTGCTCAATTTGAGTACTACCTTTGACTTACTCGTCCCACCAGGTATAACCCTCAATTTACCTGAATAGTAACTCAAAACTCTGAAATATTTGGTTCAAGAGAAAGCCAAATGCCGGACTAGGCGTGTTCTTGATCTATCGATATATCAGCATCTAAGCGCCTTCCAAAGCACTGTCACCCCATGTTCTGGGGTTGTTGGGGACTGGTGCATGTTCAATGGCTTCAGTTCTCCTTTCGTCGAGTTTCTCCTCCCTGGACCGACTCTTCAGTACCTGGGTCTGGAGTCATGGAGCCGAAGAACATGATTAGCGGCGAATCCACTCAAGCTCGACTACAATGAATACACCACGCACGGATCGAGGCAAACGCCTGCTTCATTATTCAAATTTCACCGGCAACTAGGGAAGCTGATGCAATGGTCAGCCGAGTAACGACGAACCGGCTTACAATTCACGGCCACTGGGCAGAAATTAAAAAATAATGGAGTGGTTTGACCAGATGTTTCGACTTCGACAGTTGTTTCTCAAAGTTTGGTCAGTGGTTGGTGCAGGGACTATGATCCCTTTCCCGTCTGAACAACGCAGGCAAAGCCATCAACGTTTCAACTTTTGCTTCGCTGTTGATGAGAGGCCCCGCTGAGCACAGCATGCAACCGCTGGTGTCGACAGCCTAAGAAACAACATCAATTGTTTGAACCGGGTTAGCCGAGGAACAGTTCCGCGCCGGTTGTCGCTTAGCTACTATCCCTTACCCCCAAGTCGGCACTTGGCAAATACACAACATTCTCGTAGTTTTACTTGACACATAATTATCTCTGTACTACACCTATAATCTCCAAGTTGAATGAACAAAAACAACGCAGTGGTTCTTGAGATAGCGCAGTTGCTTGTCACTCTGCCGAGCAAGGCCGAGGCGGAGCTTCAATTATCTGTGGCGGCTGCGCGTAAGACAAGTCGCGCGTTTGCACGACGCGGTCATTGGCGATGGCGGGCCATCCAAAGCAGCAAGCATCTACCCGTGACCCGGAATATGAAACCCGGATGGATCTCGCTGCCAAGGACCTTGCTGATGGGACCTACAAGACCATCAGTGCGGCTGCAAAGGCTCACAAGGCTCACAAGCTCTCAAAAGGTTACAAACCGCGAGCTCAGAACCACAGGTTGACCGCCAGACGCTCAGCGACCGTGTCGATGGTTTGCATAAGTCCCGTCATCAAGCTCGCCAGAATCCACGTATTCTCAATGACGCTCAAGAGAACGCCTTGAACGATTGGCTAGTCCTCAAGTCGGGTATGGCTACCCAGAGACTTACGCGCAGAAAGCGCACCCAGGCTGCGCCCATCATGCTCGTTAGTCCCTCAAGTATAGAACCAGTGGTGCTGGCGCTGCCACAGTCTTCAAGTTCTGCAACGAACAGTCCTGGCAATATTCAAATCTATCAATGCAACAAGCAACCAACGAACGTTAGATTTTTCCTCATCGTCGCGCACTTATATGTCTCATACTCGCGATCCTTACATGTTATATACCATCACGCCATTCCATCACGATCTCACCAACATACTGCAGATGTCACATACCCCTCATTACTCCCATATCACAATTACTTACGCATTAATCCCAATGAACATAGCATTTATGGACCAGGGCAAACTCCTTTTAATTAGATACAATGAATAAAGACTACAGTTGTTGTGTCTACATTCGAACCATGATTCACGGTTTACCTCGGGCGGCAAGCCAGCAAGTGCGACGGAGTCTGAATCCATGACCGTGGGGGTGGGTGCCGACTGGTAAGGGATAGTAAAGAAACCCGCTGTCTATTTCGACCGCTTTACAGATTGGCAAGTCAGCCTATCAGCAATACCCTGACTTGTGACAAGTTTATTATTTTTGACCGATGCCTGTGACAGGTGGTGACAGGTGGTGACAGGTGGTGACAGACTACAGGTTTACTGTAAATTGACAGTTTTCTTTATTTGGCTTTGCAGCGACTAAAATTGACTTACCGACTAAGCGGTGCTAAGACATTTCGACAGTGTGGCGAAGCAGATTAAGCATGGCAAGTTCAAGGTTACTGTGACAGCTTGGAACAGGAAAAAAAAGTAAACATATTAGTTCTGTATCTACTACAAAGCCTAAATAAGAGCGAGCGGGCGTGAAAACGAGTGGGACCGCAAACAGGTGCAGGCTGGGGCATGGTTGCGCGCAAATGTGATGGGTTGCCGCTCTTCGGTGCATCGTCGTCATCATCGCCTTTCCCAGATCGTCATGTTGGCATGGTCGTCGTCGTCGTGTTATTGGTGGCGCCTGGTCATCGACGACGCTGCGTCGCTGTCGTCGTCTTTGGCACCGGGTTGTTGCACCGGCATAGTCGTCGTCCTCGAGGTGGTCTTGGATGACCAAGGGAGTGGTGGTGGTGGTGGGTAGGTCAGTTGCCCAGGTCCTCGTCGATGTGCCTTTGATGGCGCTGGGTTGTCAAAGACACGCACCTGATGATGAAACGGTCACAATGAAGGGAATGGTGGGTGGTAGTGGGTAGACCAAACAAGCCATTAGGCTCATCAGCGGCCAGAGCAGACCCGTGGAGGTGGCAGAGTTGGCGCGCAGGGCATTGGTGTCGTCGTTGCCACGTCAGGTAGTGTGGGTACGACCACACACGCGTTGGCGTTGTGGCACCGCTGATAGCGCCAGGTCATTGCCCACGCGTTGCTGTTGTCGTCGTTGTCGTGGTGTTGTTGGTGGCGCGTGGTCATCGACGACACTGTGTCATCGTCGTCATCACATCCTGTCATGAGTCCGGTTGCCCACATGATGGCGTTGTCGTCGTCATGTCCCGGTGTCAGTGTAGTTGCTCACCCTTCGACATCATCGATGCGGTATTGTTGGTGGCATTATTGGTGCCGGTGGCGGGATAGACATGAGTGGGGGCACAGAGTGTCATCGTCATCGTCGTCTATGCTAGTGCCATGTCACTGAGTGGGCGGGGGATAGAGGGTGAACGGGCTGGGTGCGGTGAACAACTGAATGGGAACTGGTAGACGCCGTTGGGACTTGGAGAAAAAAAATCGAAGTACACGCTGACTCATCCATTCACACCGCCCGCGTGCTTCCTGACGATGACACCTACGGGTACGACAATGACAACAAGTACGACGACGTGCCTAGTGCACACCTTTTCCTCGGCCACCTCGGCCACTCTTCCCCCTACATGCGACGTTGGCGCGATGATAGGCCCTAACCCAACCTCAACCATTAGTTTCAAAAAAAAAGCCAAGTCCTCATCCCATCCGTTTGCGCCGCATTAAAGGTGAGCACTTGGACCAGTCAGGATGCAATACGGCAGTACGTTGTGATGCCCGTTTGGGTGACGCGTGCACGACCGCACCCATGGCATCCATGGCCATGACGGGGGAACGACACGGGGGCGGTGACGACGACGCGTTGAGGATGGAGGCGCGTCCACGACCATGACCACGACACACCGACGATGGGGGGACAATGAGGACAGGGAAACGACGACGCGTGTGCAACTGCACCCGCACCACCAGACGTGGTGGCAACGAGGACGGAGGCGACAACGGGACGACGATGCCAATGCACATGCCCTGCCCCCACACGTCCCCCTCTACCAGTCAACGACCCCAACGGCTCGTCGACGCACGCCACGTACGGGACGATGAAGACGTCGAGGACACGCGACAACCACCACCACCCGACGACGGGGAAGTGATTGCCACCAGGACATGACGGCGACAAGGACCCGACCACAACCGCGACACGATTACAGCCACAATCCTAATGTGTCGAGGACGAGGTTACGACAACATGGAAGGGACAACGAGGAAAATGATGACGACGCGTCAAGGACGGGGGCACGACTACGACCATGACCCCGCTGCGTCAAGGATGCAGTGACGATGCAAGCAACCCATTACATTCGCACGCAACCACGCCCCTCCCAGCCCTGCACTCGTTTGCGGTCCCACTCGTTTTCACGCCCGCTCGCTCTTGTTTAGGCTTTGTAGTAGATACAGATTTAATATACTTTCTTTTTTTCCTGTTCTAAGCTGTCACAGTAACTTATCTGCTTGCCATGCTTAATCTGCCACACTGTCGAAATGTCTTAGCAGTCTTTGCTGTGTTATGCCGCACCGGCCGCACCGCTTAGTCGGCTAAGTCAATTTTAGTCGCGGCAAAGCCAAATAAAGAACGCTGTCAATTTACTGATCCGGGCCGCCCGCCGGCCCCGCCCGCCCCCGCCGATGGTGATTCAGTGGTGTCTTACAGCATCACCTTCGCGCTAGATCGGGATAATGTGCGTCAAGTCTTGCTTCAGTAGTACTGATTTTGAAGTGCCACATGGGGCAAAACGGCCCTTCGACGCCCTGGTTGGTTTAAAACTGCGTTGCTCGGTAAGATTCTACCTTGTTTTCTCATCCTGGTTTACCCTCGCCTGAGCGCCTTCTTCCTCACATGCTTATCTCCAGAGTGCCGTACTACCGTGCTGCTCTCCTTGTGTTGTTATCCGCCACGGGTGTAATCGCCCAGAATGCGAACACGACGCCTGCCGCCTCCAATCACACCACCGTCCTCATTCTCGGTGGTGGCATGACGGGCATCATTGCCGCTCGAACG
>JBBPNZ010000782.1:3358-14027 GCA_038091195.1 Phylloporus rhodoxanthus | reverse complement strand
AGAACGTGAGAGACCGGGAGTTACGGCAAATTGCGAAGGCGGGTAAGCAGTGGAAACGTACGCTGGGACGGAGGAATGACATGGAAGGTGTGTGGATCATGGTACTTTCCAACTCTGAAACGAAAAAAGGTTGATTGGATGAATGAACGAACAGTGTACGTGTATCGATTGTGTTTAGAGTACGCCAGGCTCTGGGCGGATGATCGGGACGCGATGGGTTTTGTATTATGATCTTTTTAAATGGATTAGACCCACGAGTCATCGGCAGCGTGTACACATAGGATGCTGCATCTGTATCGATATAATTCATATCATTTTCTGGCCGTTTATGGCGTGGATGGTAGGCCATTGCGGAGCACGTGCAGGGCAATTTGGGCCTTGCTTTGCTTGGAATGATCTATGTAGATCTGTCGACTAGCGTCATGAGAGCGACAGATCTGGCTCTGGAGTCAATCGCCATGCCAATCATTCATTTACGACGTCATAAGAATAATCTCAATACATAGATGGCATCGGCCGTAGCGTGAGTCGCGACGCGCACCTCTTGTGGCTGTTTTAGAGCGATGTATTCGTCTGTCCTGCACTAGCGTCATACTTGTATTGCAACCAGGATCGAAGGAGTAACGACGTGCATGCCGGATTGCCAGGGGGGGGGGAAAGTACAACCAGGAACAGATCCGTATGAGTTGCGAAACGGTTTTAGGAACCCAGTTCTGATCCAATTGCTACCGCGGGAATACGTTCAACGGCTGACAGACTTCTTCAAGGGGATAATTTAGTAAGTAGTACAAATTCAGTGAGTGGTTGCCTGGATGCAGTTGCTACATCTGGCCAGGCCGTAACTCTGAAAATCTCTCCGCAGGCAGAGACCATCCACTAAGCTATTATCGTCCATAACTTTTTGATGTTCAACAAACTCTCAGACTCCAGGTACTTACTTACTGAAACAGAGGGTGTCTGTGACAGTGAGGCACGAGCGTACAGCCCGTGCCGATACTACCACCGTACTCATCCAGTCCCCCCTCGCTCCACCGCTCGCCCTTCTTTTCGTCGCGCCGACCCACCCTGCCTCAAACCTTCCGTTTTCGGTGCCTCGCAGCTTTGGGCCTCAAGCACAGCTGCGCATCAGCACTCATGCACTCGCTGCAAGGCTTTCCCACCCGCCTCGCAGCTCACGCATCAGGCTGGGCTCGTGCAGTCGTTTGGGGCTGGGGAGCGCTTCGCGCTCTCGTCCAACCTCTCTGTCCCTACTCACCTCCCTCTCTTCCTCTGCGTCCGACCGCAGCGATGTCCAAAATTACAAGTTTTCGTTGCACTGAAATGCACGTTTTACATCTGGCGTATTTGTAATTCCGGTTGAATGATACTGAGGGCCTATGGTGGGTAGGGGGTACGTCACCTGCGGGCCGGTAACAAGTGGTACGGGTACACAGGGAACTCTAAAACCTGGTGGGTCTGGGTAAGTATGGGGGTACGGACTGGTACGGACTACCACGGAGAGTCGTCTAACTCTGGTATACCTGGGGTCATGGACTCTTGTTTCACCCTACTCCGACTTGGCACCACCAGCGAGTGACAGAGTCATTGCTACAAAGAATGTTCAATGGATTCCCAAAGACAACTTTGCCACAATAATGCCAGTGGGGTTCCAAGTCCCCAGTTTTTACATCTTCATCCTGGTGTCATCCTTAGTATACAGACTTGATGCTTGGATGGCTCATCAGATACCACCAGACTATGCTCACAAAGTATCATCATTCATTCCCCTTTGCAAAAACAAGCACACCAGGGAACACTTCCTGATGCAAAAGTCTAGGATTGGATGGATGATACAATCATTCATGAGTAGTACTACGAATACCTTATAAAATCAACTTGTGGTCATCTTTGTATAGAGGAATGAACCCAGGAATGCATCTGATCCATACAAGCACTTCAGAACACACCTTCTGTGTCCTGAATTACTCCCCCGGATGGCTGGAAACTTTCTATCGACTTCACATTCATGTCAAAGAAGACAGTAAATTGTGAACACAGTCACTCACAAGCGAGGGAACGATGAATCTCAAGCACGGGATAGCAGTATGCCTCAAGCGCCGTGGGATTACTGATGCGGGAACAGGTGTTGGCGCAGAACAGACAATTATGGGTACGATACCTGCATCTAGTACTGCTTCATATTGAAAGTGTATTGAAACGTTGCTGCGGCACTCCCAAGTGACCTCAGTTCGCTTGGTTCGAGGTTCTTATTTTCTCCTACTACTATATGCAGTTTTCGTGCACTCCCCGCCAAGCTGTCTTAGGCTAGCGCGAAATTCAATTATTAGTGTCATATGATGGCTAACTTCTCTGTACTTTTCACCACGGGACTGGATACCCAACGTCGGCACTCCAGCACCGCCAGCCACTAACAACTGCTAGCATGGGTGAAATTGCGGTGGATAATATATGGAAGTGATGATATCTTACTGATTTGACCTTGGTCATTCTGTCGAGGATGTACTTTTTGAACCCATCCAATTTGCATCCAATCATCTGAACCCGATCGATAAGAAGCGCGCGGTTCCGATAATGCGGAGCTTTCACTCCCACTCCACGGCAAATACATATTGATGGTCTCCAGCGAACACGAAAACGTAAAGCCGCCCGTATCACCAGAGAACGCCGACGAAAAGCTAAAGCGCCAGACGGACCTAAACCGGGATGTATTTGACAGGGTTGCTCAGTGTGCGGCGGTAGGCGAAATTTCAGAGTATGCAGTTACGATTGAAGGTGAGGAGAAGACGACGTGGTTTGTGTGGCTGCTCGTCTGTTGTTGTACCATTTCGGGTTTGCTGTTTGGTGGGTTCAAGGTGCCGGGCGGTGCGTAGTGTTCGCTGATGCGCTTTTATGTCCTCAGGCTACGATACGGGTGTCATCTCTGGTGCACTTGTGACCATTAAGAGCGATTTGGGGCCGAGCGAGCTCTCCGATGGACAAAAGGTGAGGGTATTCCGCAATTCATTTGTTGCTGATCAAGCTTAGTCGGTGTGCTGCACCACAGGAATTCATCACCTCAGCAACGACGTTGGGTGCTCTACTGGGTGGTCTTGTTGCAGGTGCCATGTCCGATTGGACAGGCCGCCGACTCGTTCTCGGTATCGCCGACGTCATCTTCATTGGTGGCGCCATTGGGCAAGCCGTATGCCATACCGTATGGAGCATGGTAAGCCACGCAAACTTTCTTACCTGGTACTGCTTCATGGTCATTCTGTCCGTCTCAGATCGGAGGCCGTTTCTTGATCGGAATCGGTGTGGGCCTCGCGTCCTGTATAGCTCCCCTCTACATTCAGGAACTCTCCCCCACGCACTTCCGGGGTCGAATGGTTGTCCTCAACGTCGTCATGATCACCCTCGGACAAGTTATTGCCTATGGAATAGATGCGGGCTTTGCGAACGCGAACAATGGCTGGCGGTGGATGGTCGGGCTGAGCGCGGTACCCGCTGCACTACAGCTCGCCGTATTAGCGTTCCTACCCGAGTCACGTAAGCGTTTGGGTACCGTAGTGAATTGTGTGCATCGCGCTAACGCATAGACGTGAAATTTTGGAGGATAGCACGTATTCTGGTGCGGAGAGGGAATATGGAAGCCGCATACAAGGTGCTTGCCCGCGTGTACACGATAGCTACACCGGAACAAGTCGAGCGCAAGGTAAGATGCATCAGGGAGTCGCTTGCATGTGGAGCTGACAGGTTGATCGTCGTCCCTATAGCTTAGCGTTCTCCATGCGACTGTTTGCCAAAGCATCAAAATCGCTGACTCTACCACCTTTTGGGAACGCCTCGCTTCCATGCTCTGGAACTCAGCCAACCGTCATGCATTGAGTAAGTCCTTAGACCCGACTGCCTTCATTGAGTTCTCACTAACCCTGCGTTACCTCCTACCGCATTGTCGAACAAAAAGTTGTTGCCTGTGGCATGCAAGCATTCCAACAGCTGTGTGGATTCAATACACTCATGTATTATTCGGCTTCGCTCTTTCAGGAGATTGGGTTCAACCAGCCAACAGCGGTTGGACTCATTATATCTGGCACGAACTTTTTGTTCACTCTGATTGCCCTCAAGTGGGGTTTCTTTACTCAAACTTGAATGGTTATTTATGCACTTTTGTAGGTGGATCGATATCATCGGTCGGAGACGCATCATGTTGTTGTCTGGTCCTGGAATGGTCGTCGGGCTGACTTTGGCAGCCATTGCATTCCACTGTACGCCTTGAAGCTCTGCTTGGACTCTGTATGTTGACGTGCCTTCCAGTCATGACTAAACACACGGGCAACGTCCTCGTCATGGGTGAACATTATGCACAGAGCTGGTCTGCGATCGTGCTGGTGTCGATGATCATCTTTGTCGCATCCTATGCGAGCGGATTGGGCAACGTGCCTTGGCAACAGGGAGAACTCTTTGGTCTAGAAGGTGCACATCCTGCTTCTCTGTTCGTTTCCGATTCCGCTCATCATCTCTCCACTTCATTCTATCTCTACGATGACTGTCATTTACGTCGCCAGTCCGTGGCATCGGAACCTCTCTTGCGACGGCAACCAACTGGAGTGCCAACTTGATCATCAACTCGACCTACCTCTCGCTCATGACAGAAATCACGCCCTCAGGCGCGTTCGGGTTCTACGCAGGCCTCTGTCTACTCGGGTACATCTTCTGCACGCTCTGTTTCCCTGAGACGGCCGGGCTGAGTTTGGAGGAGGTACGGTGGGTGTTCGAGGACGGGTTTGGGATCCGACGCAGTAAGGAATTGAGGGAGAAGAAGCGGGCGGTAATGGCGGGGATGGTAGGAGGAGAGGGCGCGTAAGGGTGACCGCAGTGGGTAGGGCGGCCCAGGCGGCCCATTGGACAAAAACGGCCACGGGAACATTGACCATACTCGCGAAACGAAATTTACAAACGCTGTTGGTCTATCAACAGAAGGGAACGAATATATATGTCATCCAGCTTCGGGAAGTACCTCGCACAATTTAAGGGTTACAGTCTGTCACTGTTTCAATAGCTGTGCGGCCCCGTTGATTCCTAGCGGTGCTTTTTCTATTGCAGCTCGACGTGCGTACGATCGGGCCATGCACATATTTATAAGTATACGGATAATCCGCGGATTCTATTTCATCTACGATGGTGTAACTGACTGTTATGCGGATACCTTTGTCGCCTTCCAAAACGCAGCCTTGTAGATATATCCTAGCATTGATTGATCGTTGCTCGTGTAACTGGTCTCGATAGTTCGCTCGTCCTAATACCAACGCCATCCATCAATTTACACACGTTGCGTCAATAACAAGATCCTCGTCTAGGGGAGACAGGAAGGAAAGAGACTCACGCTCAGCTGGAAACCAATCTTGTGCGCCAACGCCTTGACCTCTTCTAAATCCAACTCTATCGACGGGTCATTGGTGCCGTTGTTCTCAAAATGCCATAACAACGGGCCTGCGAATGCATGGGACGCGCTCGGACGGGCTAGGGGAAGAGAAAGCCATACCGAGATTGATCCAGACGCCGTCCGGCGCCAGTATGCGATGGATGACACGAAGGTAGTTCACAATATTCTTGGCCTGAGATCAAAAAGATGGATGTGGTGATTCGGGATGACAAAAGGAGACCTACGGTATCGATGAAGAAGCAGGTGAGAACTGCGTCCCACTTTCCAGCGTGTGGTTCACTCTCGTCCGTATCTTCAGCGCCATATATCTCCTCAAAGTCGCCTGACATTTAGGAGTAGGGATGAAAAAAAAAAAGAAAAAAGGGTAACCGCGTACCAGCTACCAAGGAAAAGTCTGATCCAGGAGGCAAATCGGACGGGAGAACGTCGGGGATTTTCACGGGTCGAAGCAGTGCGTCCTTTGAAGGGATGTTGGAGAACGAGTGGATGTATGGGTATATGGTGTGTTCCCCGATCGACTCGGTCCTTGGCTATGGGTTAGGTGGAGACACTTGTAAAACTAGGTTCGGATGCGTACTTGTTGAGAATAAGATACGAGGAGAGAAGCATATAATGAGAAAATTCATTTCCTTGACTTGCGAAACCTGGGAGTCGACGTCATCAATGTGCCTCAAGATTTGAGAGTAACGTGTCAAACCAAGCTTAGCTACATCATATGCCAATCTCCCCAGACCCGCTCCAGGAACAAGCACGCGGATCGTTCGCCTGAGATCTTCAAGTCAGTAACTACTTGGAGTCTCACCGGAATGTCGAATTTAACCTATCTCGACCCTCAAAGTATTCCTCGAGCGCCTTTTTCATGGGCTCGTAACACAAATCACGCTCAGCTTTGCCCTAGCGATGCATCGATGACGGACGGCGAACAAACTTGAATGAAAGAAATACGCACGTCTTCGCTCCAATCACGAACAAACTGTTTAAGCGTGCTCCTCAACTTGTCCATGTCAAAATCCGTGGCTTTGTACCTTGCCTGTTGTTCCCTGGGATCCTTTGTTTTTGCATCACGGAGGTGCTTGTGTGAACGTCCGTGCAAGCGTGATTCATCCTTACGAGACGTGGAAGAAAACTGACGATGCAGATTACTCACGAATGAAGCATACCTTGTTCACCCGTCCTTGCAGACTTCTGCAAAGGAGCCTTGGTATCCTCCAGCGGCACATCTTCATACCTTCCGTCACCCTCCCCCGCATCCACATCATGTCCAAATATTTCTGGATTCGCAACGATCTTATTCAGAAAGTTAGCATTGGCGAGGATGGCACTGTCTATTTCTTGGAGTTTGCGCCGGTAGCCTATTGAATCGAGTAATGCCTTGTCGGCAAGGGGAAGCATGTAAATGTCTTTTCTGCGGCGATTGTTGTCGGTCAGCTGCGGTGAGTAATGCAACTCTAGTCCGTATAATTCAAAAGTTCAATATGAGCTCTATTTACCGAGTACGGCGCGTATTGTTGGAATGTGGCGACGACGTTTGAAAAGTGAATTTGTTCTTCTACAATATCTTCTTCAGAGAACTGAGGCGACATCGTGTAGGTGTCGAAGATTAAGGCTGCCACTGACAGACTGACTTGATAATAATGAGATATCGCAAGCCACGTGGCTTTGTTTGTTTCTAAGGCTCTTGCCAAACAAACCCTCAGCCATCTTGATTCTTCGTCACATACCTCCAGTACACAACCATGGTACCTCCGAACTTATAAAGATAGAGGCACATTCACAATTCTTTGTAGGCGCGTAATGAAGAAAAGGCGCAATCCATGCTTTATCGCTTTCGCGAGGCTCAGGCAGCGGAGCTGGGCCTTGGCACCCGTGGTGATAAACGACCCAAGATGGCTAGCGCATGCAAAAGTCTCCGAGAATGTGAGCGCTGGAGAGGAGAAATTCTCCGAGAAATCAGCAGAAAGGTATCCAAGATCCAAGATTGTATGTACCATGGCCTCGGCTCACCCATTCCTCACTTACTGTGTTACTTGCAGCGGGTCTCACCGACTATGAGGTGCGAGATTTGAATGACGAGATCAACAAGTTGTTGCGCGAAAAGCGGCATTGGGAGAACCAAATCATTGGTCTGGGAGGGGCGAATTACAGACGGAACGTCGCCATGCTCGACGATGACGGCAAGGAAGTACCGGGTACCAAAGGATACAAGTACGCCCCTTCTTGACTCGTCTTCTTATTACATCTGCTCATCGTCAATAGGTACTTTGGTCGCGCCAAAGAGCTTCCCGGAGTACGCGAACTCTTCCAAAGTCGGAAAAAGGAGGAAGAGGAAGAAAACCAAGCCTTGGCATATTACAAGAAGTTCATGCACCAAGGACCTGCCTATTTCGGAGACTTGGATGAGACGCAGGCTGGGAATGAGTTGATAGAGTATGAGCAGGAAGCGGAGGAAGCAGAGTGGCGAGAAGCACATCAACGCATTCAAGAGTTGCTCGAAATCCCAGAGGACGAACCTTTACCTGACATTCCTCGTGATCCAAGAAATTCTATATCCGCCACACTGTCCGATCCAGCGTCTTCAGATGCGTCATCGACAACCAACGGCACAAAGCGTAAGGCCGATGGAGATGGCGACGTCAACATGTCGAACGACATTGACCCACCACCGGAAAACACCAAGCGACCGAAGACGGGCTCAGCTCAACAACCTGTCGTACCTTCATCTGCGCAAGATTCGATGCAAGCCCATGCCCAGTTAGCGGCATCATATATATCATTTCTCACACCAGAGGACCTCCTTCCGCCCAAAATGCCGACCAGAGAGGAGATGGAAGGTGTACTGCTCAGGCTACAGAAGGAGGCCCTGGTGAATGAGTACTTTGGCTCGTAGCTGTAATTTATACATTTGTTGTATCTCACTGCTCGCACACAAAATGTCACGGCTCGTCGCATCTTCCCATTGTACTGTATAACAAGTTAAAAGCTTCCACATCAGCTGAAGTTTTCCATGACGATAGCAGATTCGAAGAGGTTCTGGGTCTGATCCCGTCTTGACTTGGGAGCCCGGACAATCAAGTCTGCTTGTTGTCTGAAGGAAGCAAGTCAACACCTGCGGGAATGAAATCGTCAAGTCGTTCTTGGCTCACAGTCGCATCCGCAACAACAATTTTCGGTTCGTGCTTTGGATATCCGACGCCGTCTTCATAGCGTGCTCAAAGAGTTCCGCGCGATGGTCCGTCTTCTTTGCCCTCAAAATCTACAAAGAAGAGGATGATTCATGTAGCGTACAATTGATGGATCGTTACCTTGTTCTGGCTATCTACACGTCCCTGAATTTGATCGCTTTGAATGAGTGCGACTACTTCCCGTTCCACTTCCTCTATACCCCAACCAAACGCAGATGCCATACGGTCAAGGCGAATCGTCTCAAATGGTTGGAAGTAGAGTACGATGGCCGTGTGCCTCAAATGTTGAGTAATATCATTCACATGGATGCCAAGGTGTATGTCGATGTAATGTCTGGTCTGTTCAAACAATGTCACAAAAGTGTTCACAGCCAAGATGAGAGACAAAGGATATCTCACGGAATATCTAGAGAGGATCTCGAGCGTTGTTTTGAAATCACTTGACATGTACGCTTGTATGAGGTCACGAATGTATGGTTCTTGTTCTATATATACAGAGAAAATGGAGTTTCCGAGGAGCTGCACCTTGATGGCGGCGCGCGACAGGCTTGCAAGAGCGCATAGCGTGCCGTAGATGGCGATATCGCCTGGAGCGACAAGCTACATGAGCAAGGTCTTTAGCCATTGTCTAACCCTCCAGAGGGGTCCTCACCTTGCCAACCCAGTCCCCCAGTTGAGACGGTGGGCCGAGTCGCAAGAATGTCAGAGCCGCCTTTTCATAATTGCCTTGTCCAAGATGCGACAGTGCCATGGCGAAATCGAGTTTTGATTGCACCTGCTCGCGCTCCGGGCTCACTTTTTTGGACGAAGGGTGAGCAGAAGCGGTGATTGCGTTGCTCTCAACGCCAGCAGCTGTTGCTGCGGCTGTAGACTCCAAGGCACCGTCTGCTTTATATATATAAGATGATATATGCGTGTAGTTGCGCTGCTCGATCACGAGCTGCAAACACAATGGATCACCTCTTTAGGTTGGCAAACCGTTGGTGACCCAGACGCACCTCTAGAACGGAAAGACACATATCTAGTACGTGTTGACTCGTCGAACAAAATTCGCGCGATTTCGTCAAGTGTTTCAATGCCGAAGAGAAATCGCCAGTGGCACGATGGTGCTCTCCAAGATCTCTATGTGCCATCTGCGTCACCGTGAACACTTTGATGCCGGCAGACAGAAGCATGAAGGATAATGTGCGCACCCGTATACTTTCTTTAATCATGTTGTTCGTGTACGTCTTGAGCTCGACCTCCAGCTTTGTCCGTTCCGTGACGTTCTTCTTCGTCACTTCCTCGATCCAGGTAGTATCCACCTCCACGACCTCGCCAGCGGGAGGTAAACCTTGGCCCTCTGACAGCGCCGTGGCGCTCGTATACGCTGCCAAGGCAGCCTGAACTAGCGACGAATCGCGCAGACGGTAGAGGTGGTTGAACGCGAGTTTCAATGCTTGTGGGGCGATGGCAGGACAGGAAGCGATGATACTGAGAAGTCTGTCCACAGCAGTGCGGCCTGTGCATGGTCTATAAATGTCCTTTGTTGGCGCAAGCAGTCTTACCGGTGTAGCTAGCGATGTACGTGTCGAGATCAAACGGATGGACATCGTCGACGGGTCGTGCGACTCGTCGTCGGGGCTGCTGGGTTGTGTATTGGTTGGGAATTTCAGAATCGATCGGGTCAATGTCCATCATTTTGGCGACGATCCAACAAATTGCTCGAGACGAGGGTTTAGGAGAGCAAGCAGGTGGGGGATCGTGAGATATTTTGCTACAGTACGTACGTGCGCTCTATGCGGGCACTTGGCACAGTTGGTAGCGCGCACGCTTCGCATTTGAGATTGCGTGAGGTCGTGGGTTCGACTCCCACAGTGTCCAGCGCTTTTTGGTTTTCATTGATCTTTTGCCTCCAACATGGAACAGGCTCAGCCACAAATCGACTGAATTTTTACGCAGAGGAAGCCTTAACTACTCAAAACGTTTCCACGCATGCTTCTCATACTCCTTTGGCTTTGCTTTGCGCTTCGTCGGCCTGCGAATTCGTCTCTCAACATAAACTCGAAGGCAAATAAACATGCAC
>JBBPNZ010000781.1:0-14044 GCA_038091195.1 Phylloporus rhodoxanthus | reverse complement strand
TACTAGGCACTTTCTTCCTTCTATTTTGGCTCTTTGTACGTTGACTCATTCTGTTTACGTTTACTTCCGACCCAACTCGGATATCGCTGACATTTTACGATTACTCTTCCTGTGCCCGATCCAACTCGGACATACTCATCGCCTTCTCCCGCAGTCATACAGTCATACCTCTTTCTTGATTATCACATTCCACAGTTTGATCTCGTTTATGATATATTGACACTGACTCTTCCCCTTCACTTTCTATTTCAGGGAAGTGTCTCCTTCTTCTTTCGTCTTCCCCTGGTCCATGCGCGCACTTCACTCAGTACAAGTACTTGCTTGCATCACATGTATTCCTTAGTCTTGAACTGCGCAATACTAGCGTATACTCAAGTCCCATCCTTGCGACTCTAAGTCAAACACCTCGTCCTCATCTTCGCTCAAGGAAACCCCTTGACCGAACTCTCGTCCTCCTTCGTCTCTTGCCGTCTCTTGAGTTGGTCTTTTCGTGAGTATCACTCGAGTAGCAAGTTAGGAGCCTCGTCCATTGTGTATGCTATGCGTAACAAAAGTTCAAGACTAACCTCAGTCCCACCTTTCATGGTGTAGGACCCACCAGTTATCATCATGAGTCGATCATCCAGGTTCGGACTCTGCCTAGACCCCCACGACACTGACAGCGACATTGAAATTGACGCCCCCGAAGAACAACCATCTCAACAGCTCGTCCGAAGCCACCGCCACCACAGACCAACACCCACGTATTGTTACGATTTCTCTTCTCTTCCATCGCCTCGTCCTAATTCTCTTCTCTTCTCATCGTTCTAACTGGAGAGGCGATCACTTCTACCTATACTCTGCTTTTCTTTTGATTACCGGACCCATCTCTTTTAGACTCGTCCGACTTCCATGTACTTCTTCTTCCCCTCTCGTCTCACCCTTTGCCCATATCTCTCACGACGGGTAACTCTGCCCGTGTTCCTTGACATTCCTTGATGTTCCTTTCCTTTTCTAGTTCTCTTTCCTTTCTCGATTCCTTGGTCTGTGCGCAAGGTAGTAGGTGTATAAATACTTGTCATTTACTTCATTTGTACTCTAGTCTTGAACTGCGCAATACTAGCATATTATCAAGTCCCATCCTTGTGACTTTCAGTCGAACCTTAGTCCTCGTCTTGAACAAGGAAACCCCTTGTCCAATCCTTTGTAACTTTGTCCTCGTCTTCGCTCAAGGAAACCCCTTGACCGAACCCTCGTCCTCCTTCGTCTCTTGCCATCTCTTGAGCTGGTCTCTTCGTGAGTATCACTTGAGTAGCAAGTAAGGAGCATCGTCCATTGTATACGCTACGTGTAACATGTATCCTAGCATCACTCAGAGGACTGCTATCCAAACTCATCCCTCAACGCCTCCACCAGCAAACCCACAGCCCACCACCACTGCCCCAGCACAGCCTACTGTTCCCATATCCACCCACACCTCCGAACTCAAAGCGGCTCTCCCCGCTGACTTCTCTGGAGAGCCTACCAACGCCTCCAGATGGATCAAGGCCATGAAAGCCTACTTCATCCTAAATGCCACGCTCTACCTCTCCGACAACAACAAGATCATGACTACCCTTAACAAGATGTCTAAGGGAAGAGGCGCCTCATTCGCTGAGATGTGGTACGACAAGATGGCCGACACCACCATTACCTCAGGAAAAACCTTCAAAGAATTCGCCGACAACTTCGAATCAACGTTCTACCCCTTTGACACCAAAGCCACCGCTCGCCTCGAGCTCTCGAAACTTATCCAGAAGTCCTCCCGCCTCTCGAACAGAACCACCGATGATGGTTTCCAACAGTACATCACCAACTTCCAGAACCTTTCCTGCAAAGCTGGAATCATCGACAACATCACTCTCATCAACCAGTTCTCCCTTGGACTCGACCAACGAATTGCTACCATGATCCTCTCTATGGCAGCCATCCCTTCCACCATCACCAAATGGATCGACCAAGCCAAGGTCTTCCATGTGCAGAAGATGCGCATCCTTGCCCTTCATGGAGGACGCACTCCTTCAACTTTCACTCCTCACCCCACCCAAGACCCCAACGCCATGGACGTTGATGCCATCTCTATCGCCAAGATGACCTCCACTGAACGAGCCAAGTGTTTCAGAGAAAACCTTTGCTTCCGCTACCGCCTCCCTGGCCATAATGCCCAGAACTGCCGAAAATTCCCTAAGACCCCCACCAGCCCCAGACGTCCACAAAACATTCGCTCCTCCGAAATCTCTTCCCCTGCTGTACCAGTTCTCCGACCCACTTCTTCCATCACTGCCATTGCCAATGCCAATCCTCTGAGCGAGTACATCAACACCCTTAAGACCTCTGGGAAAGGAGAGAAAGAGATCCTCTCAGTCCTCAAGATGTGCTATGAAGAACCAACGGAGGAAACCCAATCTGTTTCCCCTGAACGAATCCAAGCTGCCAAGGATTTTTGAAAAGGGAAGCTGTCTCGACATCTTCTTCCCTTAGTCTCGATAATGTACTTGTAGCACAAAACGACAATAGAACCATGCGCCTCCCCGTTCTGCTACATGGCCTGACCAAAACCGTCGACACCAATACCCTCATTAATTCCGGAGCAACCAGAAACTTCCTCGATCCCCAACTCCTCCCCCTAGGAGATTTCAAATTATCTCGCCTCACTCAACCACTCATCGCCTACAATATAGATGGAACCACGAACACAAAAGGATCCATTCTATGGAAATCAACGATCAGAATTTCCTCCTCTGACTTCTCCGACAACGTCTCTTTTTTGATACTTCATCTCCGTCACCCCTATGTTATACTCGGCCTACCTTGGCTCCAGAAATGGAACCCAACCATCGACTGGAAAAACTTCACCCTCGACTTCGACTCTATTCCCCAGCTGACGAACACTCTCGCCTATGGTACCTTACCTTTCCCTAACCCAGATCTAGACATCGCAACCGCCTTCACTTTTCGATATCCCCTTGGGGTTGAGAGGCCTCTCCATGAGTGTCCTCCCCCAACTGGATCTCTTGAAGAAAACATCACCAAGATCACTATCTCTACGGAAATCGCTCAGACTGAAAAACCCAAGGAAATCCCTGTCCCTGAATTCTGCTCCGACTTTGCCGACGTCTTTGCCGAATCTACCCATAACCAACTCCCTCCGCACCGACTGTTCGATCACACCATCGATCTCAAAGATACCTTCGTCCCAAAGATCGCCAAGGTTTATCCACTCAACCCTGCTGAAAAAGAAACCTGTCGCGTGTTCGTCGAAGAACATTTGAAAACCGGCCGTATCGTCCCGTCCAAATCCCCACAAGCCACACCTTTCTTCTTCATTCCCAAAAAGGATGGATCCCTCCGCCCTTGCCAGGACTATCACTACCTCAACAGTCACACCATCTGGAATGCTTATCCTCTGCCTCTCATCACGGAACTCATCGATGACATGAAGGATGCGAATTTCTTCACCAAGTTTGATATCCGATGGGGATACAACAACATTCACATCAGGGAAGAAGACCAATGGAAGGCCGCCTTCATCACTCCTCTAGGACTCTTCGAACCCACTGTCATGTTCTTTGGCTTCTGTAATGCACCCACCACTTTCCAAGCTTTCATGAACCACATCTTCGCCGACATGATCCTTGAACGATGGCTAAAGATCTATATGGACGACCTCAGCATTCACACCCACGGAACTATGAAACTCCACCATGAACGAACCTGTTGTGTCCTCCTCCACCTTCACGAGCATGGCCTCTCCCTCAAAATATCCAAATGTTCCTTCGATACCCCTACCATGGAATACCTCGGCATGATCATCGGTCAAGGACTCGTTCGTATGGACCCCAAGAAACTCTCTGCCATTGCCGATTGGAAACCACCTACATCAGTCAAGGGAGTACGCTCCTTCCTCAGCTTCGCAAACTTCTATCGGAAGTTCATCCCCAACTACTCTGATGTCATCGCCCCGCTCACCTTCCTCACTCGAAAGAACGAGCCTTGGACCTGGTCCCCCCTGCAACAACGATCCTTCGACCACCTTAAAAAGATCTTCTATTCTGCCCCAGTCCTTGCCATCCCCGATATCTCTAAGCCATTCTCCGTCATGACCGACGCCTCCCTCCTCACCTCTGGTGTGGTCCTCATGCAACATGACCTGAACCATGACCTTCGCCCTGTTGCTTACTTCTCTAAGACGTTCTCTCCTACCAAACGAAACTACGACATCTATGATCGCGAACTCCTTGCCATCATCCTAGCTCTTGACGAGTGGAAGCAATACCTACGTGGCACTTCTCATCCCATCACCATCATCACTGACCACAAGAATCTATCCTATATCCGTGACCCCCGTAAACTCTCTCGCTGGCAGGCTTGATGGTCTCTCTTTTTGCAAGACTTTGACATCGTCTGGAAGGTCACCCCTGGCACTCAAATGGGTCCCGCCAACACTCTATCCTGTCGGGATCACGTCGACACCTCTGACGACAACACTGACACCGCCATCATCCCCGAGCCCATAGTCATCAATGCCCTTGATCTTACCCTTGCCCGTCATATCCACGATTCTATGCCATCTGACCCTTTCATCCTCAAAGCCTTAGCTGCCCTCGATGAAGGTTCTCCCCTCTTCACCTGTGCCTCTCTTGCCGATTGGCATTTCGACAATGGCCACCTTTATTTCAAAGGTCGAATGTACATTCCACCCACTGCCCGCGCTGCCCTGCTTCATGCCATTCACTCTTCCCCCCTCTCCGGCCATATGGGAGTCTACTGCACCAAAGTCATTGTGGAGTGTGACTTCTGGTGGCCGGGCCTCTCCTCCTTCATAAAGCATTTTGTCGACGGCTGCATGGTCTGTCAGTAGAACAAAGTAAACACCCATCCAGTCACCCCGCCTTTGACCCCTATTCCCTCCACCGTTTCCCTCCCGTTCTGCCAGTTATCCTGCGATCTCATCACCGATCTCCCTCCTTCTGACAGTCACAATTCTATTTTGGTCGTGGTTGACCATGGGCTTACTAAGGGGGTAATTCTCCTTCCTTGCTCCAAAACCATCGATGCTGTAGGAATTGCCTTCCTTTTCTTCAATCATGTCTTCAAACGGTTCGGTCTCCATGACTCCCTTATCTCTGATAGAGGCCTACAGTTCGCCTCTGCATTCGCAAGAGAACTCACTCGCCTCTTGAAGTACGATGTCCGCCTCTCCACCGCCTATCACCCCCAATCTGACGGACAAACCGAGCGAACCAATCAAGAACTAGAGACCTATCTCCGCATCTTTTGCGCCAACAATCCTCACTCTTGGGCGCAATCACTATCCGCAGCAGAATTCCATCACAACTCTGCCCCGCACAGCTCGACAAAATGATCCCCTTTTTCATTACTCTATGGCTATGAACCCCACTCCTACCCCGCACTCGGAAAGACCTTCCTCCCCGCCCTCGAACATCGACTCTCCAACCTTGACGACACTCGCAAAGAAGCCCTCGCTGCTCATGAATCTGCCAGAAAGATCATGTCCACTTGCTCCACCCACTACTTCACCCCGTGGAAAGTTGAAGACAAGGTCTGGTTAGAAGCCACCCACCTCCGCCTTAGGTACCCATCAAAGAAGCTCGCGCCCAAATGCTACGGTCCCTTCGAGATCATTCAGGTACTATCTCCACTTACGTACAAACTCCGCCTCCTCCCCACCTGGAGAATACATGATGTCTTCCACGCCTCCCTCCTATCATCATTCCACAGCACCAAATCTTACGGACCCTCCTTCCCTGCACCGCCCCCTGACGTCATTGATGATGAAGAAGAGTACAAAGTAGAGGCTATCCTCTCCCACAAAGGCCCCATCAGTTGACGGAAGTACCTGACCACGTGGAAAGGATACGCTACCTCGGAGAACACATGGGAACCCGAGTCCAATCTCCACCATTGCGCCTCCATCCTCTCACAATATAAACGCCTCCACCAACTCTAATCACTCCAATCCCTTCGATCACCATGTCCATTCCCACTCTCCCCTCCACTGCCGCTCGCCACCTCCCTGAATACTTTGATGACGACTACCAAGCAATTATCTCCTTCCTCCAGGACCCCACTCTTTCCATGATCATGTCTCGACTTGTCGACTGCGACTCCCTCATCTCTGCCCTTCACAGCACCTTTCTTCAAAACTCCACCCTCTTCCTCCACCTTCCAGTCATGGAACAAGCCATCAGAGAGCAAGCCTCCCTTCCTCACGTCCCCTTGATCCTCCGACATGCCTTAACCACCCAACGAGCCGCTTTGTTACGCGCACTCAAGGAAGCCAAGATCGACGACGTCCTCATTTGCACCGAACATCACTTTCGTACTCATCCACCCTCTCCCGCCCCTCTGCCCATTCGTCCCTATGTCACTGCCCCCGCTCCTGCCCAGACCACTCTTAATCCCACCATTCCCCTCCAAGTCCCTCATTGTATTCCCATTTCTGCCGAACGATCCACGATCACTATCCTCTCTCCTGTCCACACCTCACCCACGTCTTCCACCTTTGCCGAATCTGACTCCAATGAGACTGTGACCTACTACACTCCCACTCCAGTCCCCACCTTCACCCGCATCACCACCAATTGGCAAGGACGACCAATCCATTGCACGTCCATCCCGTCCGCGTTCCAATCCCCTACATTAGATAATGAAGATGCTCTCGTGGAATCAATCATTCATGGCCCCCTCTCCACACCCCCTCCTGAATGTTGCCTCTCCCCGAACACGCTCCATGGTATCTCTCCCAGGATGGTACAATGAGAACTCGCCTCTTGTGACAACCCTACCTGCACTCATTCTCGCCCCGCCTCTCCCCCTCTTCGGAACCCCTCCCAAGCGAGTTACTGGTACCCCGTCAACGAAGAACTCACTGAGGAACTCAGTAACCATCTCGACTTCAATGAGATCTTTGAAGAACCTTGTGTTATCATCGATCCCCATAACACCGAGCTTACAGGAAACACTGTTCACAGCGGATGGTCGGACAGTGACTGACAATCAAGGCAGCGGCAGAGGCAAAGACCTGAAGGTCTTTGGAGTAAACAGGGGGTAATGTTACGCTTTTTCCTTCCTATCCTCGCCCACTTCCTACTTGGAGGACTACTAGGCACTTTCTTCCTTCTATTTTGGCTCTTTGTACGTTGACTCATTCTGTTTACGTTTACTTCCGACCCAACTCGGATATCGCTGACATTTTACGATTACTCTTCCTGTGCCCGATCCAACTCAGACATACTCATCGCCTTCTCCCACAGTCGTACAGTCGTACCTCTTTCTTGATTATCACATTCCGCAGTTTGATCTCGTTTACGATACATTGACACCGACTCTTCCCCTTCACTTTCTATTTCAGGGAAGTGTCTCCTTCTTCTTTCATCTTCCCCTGGTCCGTGCGCGCACTTCACTCAGTACAAGTACTTGCTTGCATCACATGTATTCCTTAGTCTTGAACTGTGCAATACTAGCGTATACTCAAGTCCCATCCTTGCGACTCTAAGTCGAACGCCTCGTCCTCGTCTTCGCTCAAGGAAACCCCTTGACCGAACTCTTGTCCTCCTTCGTCTCTTGCCATCTCTTGAGTTGGTCTCTTCATGAGTATCACTCGAGTAGCAAGTTAGGAGCCTTGTCCATTGTGTACGCTACGCGTAACAATACCTCACCGACAATGACAAAATCATGACTACCCTTAACAAGATGTCTAAGGGAAGAGGTGCCTCCTTCGCTGAAATGTGGTATGACAAAATGGCCGATACCACCATCACCTCGGGCAAAACTTTTAAAGAGTTTGCCAATAACTTTGAGTCTACGTTCTACCCCTTCGACACCAAAGCCACCGTCCGTCTTGAGCTCTCGAAACTCATCCAGAAATCCTCTCGTCTCTCGAACGGAACCATCGACGATGGTTTCCAACAATACATCACCGACTTCCAGAACCTCTCATGCAAGGCTGGAATCATTGACGACATTACTCTCATTGACCAGTTCTCTCTTGGTCTCGACCAACGTATTGCCACCATGATCCTCTTCATGGCTGCCATCCCCACCACCATCGCCAAATGGATTGACCAAGCAAAGGTCTTCCATGCACAGAAAATGCGCATCCTTGCTCTCCATGGAGGACGTACCCCTCCAACCTTCACTCCCCGCCCCACCAGAGACCCAAATGCCATGGATGTCGACACTATCACCATCGCCAAACTCACCCCTACTGAACGCGCCAAATGCATTCGCGAAAACCATTGTTTCCATTGTCATCTCCCCGGACACTCCGCTCAGAATTGCTGCAAGTTCCCAAGCACCTCTTCTATCCCTCGTCGCCCTCAGTTCCAGAACAACCCACCTCGCAATGCCCAGAATGTATGCACTACTGAAACCACTCCCTCCACACCTATTGCCACCATCTCCACTGCCACCCCACTTGATGAATACGTCAATTCTTTAAAGACGTTGGGAAAAGGAGAGAAGGAGATCCTCTCAGTCCTCAAAATATGTTACGAAGAACCCCCTGAGGAATCTCATACCATTCCTCCTGAACGTATCCAAGCCGCTAAGGATTTTTAAAAAGGGAAGCCGCCTCGACATCTCCTTCCCTTAACATCGACAATGTACTTGTAGCACGAAATGACAATAGAACTATGCATCTCCTGGTTCAACTACATAGTCTGACAAAAACCGTTGACACTAACGCTCTCATTGATTCCGGAGCAACCGGAAATTTCCTCGACCCTAGACTCCTCCCTCTAGGAGATTTCAAGTTATCTCATCTGACACAACCGCTCATCGCCTACAATGTAGATGGAACTACCAACACGAAAGGGTCCATCCTTTGGAAAGCCACCATCGACATCTCCACCTCCGACTTCTCCGATAAAGTATCCTTCCTAGTACTTTGCCTTAGAAATCCTCACGTCATCCTTGGTCTACCATGGCTCCAGAAATGGAACCCAACCATCAACTAGAGAAACTTCACCCTCGACTTTAACTCTTTTCCTTGTTTAACCAACGCCCTCTCATACGGAACCCTACCTTTCCCCAATCCTGATCTCGACATCGCTACTGCTTTCTCTTCTTGATATCCTCTTGGGGTCGAGCGGCCTCTCCATGAGTGCTCTCCCTCAACAGGATCGCATGACGAAAACATCACCAAAATCACCATCTCCATGGAAATTGCCCAAACCGAGAAACCCAAGGAAATCCCTATTTCTCAGTTCTGTGCCGACTTTGCCGATGTCTTTGCTGAATCCACTCATGATCAACTTCCCCCGCATCGATCTTTTGACCATACCATCAACCTGAAGGATACCTTCATCCTGAAAATTGTCAAAGTTTACCCACTTAACCCCGCAGAAAAGGAAACCTGTAAAGCATTTATCGAAGAACATCTGAAGACTGGCCACATTGTCCCCTCGAAATCCCCACAAGCTGCGCCCTTCTTCTTCGTCCCAAAGAAGGATGGAACACTTCGCCCCTGTCAGGACTACCGATACCTCAACAGTCACACCATCCGCAATGCCTACCTGCTACCTCTCATCTCGGAACTCATTGATGACATGAAAGATGCGAATTTCTTTACCAAGTTCGACATCCGATGGGGGTACAACAACATTCGCATCAGGAAAGAAGACCAGTGGAAGGCCGCCTTCATCACTCCTCTAGGACTCTTCGAACCTACTGTCATGTTCTTCAGCTTCTGTAACGCACCCGCCACTTTCCAAGCTTTTATGAACCACATCTTCGCCGATATGATCCTCGAACGATGGCTGAAGATCTACATGGACGACCTCGGCATTCACACCCATGGAACCATTGAACTTTATCATGAATGCACCCATTGTGTTCTCCTCCGCCTTTGCGAGCATGGCCTCTCCCTCAAGATATCTAAATGTTCCTTCGATACTCCCACCATGGAATATCTCGGCATGATCATTAGTCAAGGACTCATTTGTATGGACCCTAAGAAACTCTCCACCATCGCTGATTGGAAATCGCCCACATCAGTCAAGGGAGTGTGTTCCTTCCTGGGCTTTGTGAATTTCTATCGCAAGTTCATCCCCAATTACTCTGACGTTGTCTCTCCACTCACTTTCCTTACTCGAAAGAACGAGCCCTGGACCTGGTCCCCTCTGCAACAACGATCTTTCGACCATCTCAAGAAAATCTTCTGCTCTGCTCCCGTCCTTGCCATCCCCAACATCTCTAAACTGTTCTCTGTCATGACCGATGCCTCCCTCCTCGCCTCTCATGCGATTCTCATGCAACATGACCCCAACCATGACCTCCACCCCATCGCTTATTTCTCTAAGATGTTCTCTCCCGCTGAGCAGAACTATGACATCTACAATCGCAAACTTCTCGCCGTTATCCTCGCTCTTGATGAGTGGAAACAATACCTATGTGGCACCACCTATCCTGTCACTATCATCACTGATCATAAGAACCTATCATATATCAAAGACCCTCGTAAACTCTCCTGTTGACAAGCTCGCTGGTCATTATTCCTCCAGGACTTTGATCTCCTCTAGCAGGTCACCCCTGGCACTCGCATGGGCCCTGCCAACGCCCTCTCTCATCGCGACTCCATAGACACATCAACTGATAACATCGACGCCTCTATTATCCCCGACCCTGTCATCGTCAATGCCCTCGACCTCTCCCTCGCCTGTCATATTCAATCATCTACACCATCCGACCCCTTTGTCATTAAAGTCCTCGCTGCCTTGGATGAAGGATCCCCCCTCTTCACTCGCAGATCTCTAGCCGACTGGCACTTCGACAACAGCCATCTCTACTTCAAGGGCTGCATGTATGTCCCACCTCCTGCTCGATCGGCACTCTTGTATTCCATCCACTCCTCCCCCCTCTTGGGTCACATGGGCATTTATCGCACAAAAGTCATTCTTGAGCGTGATTTCTGGTGGCCGGGCCTCTCCACCTTTGTCAAACATTTTATCGACAGCTGTGCCGTCTGTCAACAGAACAAGGTTAACACCCATCCCTGTTACGCGTAGCGTACTCAATGGACGAGGCTCCTAACTTGCCACTCGAGTGATACTCACGAAGAGACCAGCTCAAGAGACAGCAAGAGGCGAAGGAGGACAAGAGTTCGGTCAAGGGGTTTCCTTGAGCGAAGACAAGGACGAGGGTTCGGTCAAGGGGTTTCCTTGAGCGAGAACGAGGACGAGATGTTCGACTTAGAGTCGCAAAGATGGGAGTTGAATATATGCTAGTATTGCGCAGTTCAAGACTACTGTACATGAGAATCAAGCAAGGTATTTATATGTGTCTACCCTGCGCATGGACCAAGAAATCAAGAAAGGAAAACAGAATGAGAAAGGAAAAGAACTTGGAAGAATATTATGGAACACGGGTAAAACTAGCCGTCGTGAGAGAGAATAGTGTTAGGAGGTTCGAAAGAGGAAGAAGATATACACGGTAAGTGGATCAAGGTAAAGGAGATCGGTCTGGTGATCAAGAGAAAGGCGGAATGAGAATAATGACAATCACCTCGCCAGTTGTCAAAGTGTGAAGAGAAAAGAAAGAGGACGAGGCGATGAAAGACAAGGAAAATCGTAACAGCTGGTAGGTGAACGCTTCAATGGTTGTTCGCTCCAAGAAACAAGACAACAGGATGTTTCACACAGCTCCCAAGATGGAACTTCCAACAACACATGGCAACAATGAAAATCACAGCCTTCTGAGCATGCCAATGTTGTTCTACCTATCTCGACTAACCAGATGAGCACAAACTCACACAATGTCATGCTGGCATACTCCTGTATGTCTGATAACGACTGTACTAGGCACATCTACCATTGCGAGTGTGCATCAACAGTGAACTTCAAGAGCACCCAGCATGTGAGAAGAGCTGGGATGAGCTGAGTTGGACAAAAAGCAGGTGCAGGACAACATACCCAGCAGGCCAGCATCATAGGTCTGTCCAAAAGATCAGTCCCAGACCCACTATTGGCTACTGTCAACTTTTCGGCATATTTAGCATTAAATACTGTTCCTAGAATGCAGGCAATATGACTGTTCTACCATCTCCACTTCTCATTATGACGGACATAATCTGCATGAGTATTGCATACAAGACCAGGTGAGAGAGTAGGCTGTCTTTTGGGTACTCAGGTGTGCTCTGCCCAATCACTCATGCAATGACCAGGACCTCGTTCCAACCATGCCCAACTCTGGACTGGGGCATCTGTGTCCCTGAAATATCACTTGATTCTCCAGTTCAAACATGTCTTGTGCATCCCTCTCCTACCTCACCTGCGTGTTGAGGCTGGACTAGGTCAGACAGAGTCCATAGGGTAGATGACACATGTTTGCGCTAGAAGGAAGGGGAAAGTAAGAGTCAGAGACGCTACTCATTGACACTGAAGGGGATTCATTGGGGTGAGATGGAGTGACCCCCAAGTGGCTTAGTAGTGAGAGAAGCATCACCCAGCAACACGGAAAAGAGAAGTACCCTTACTGCCATGGTTTGGGAGTTGTCATCCTGCGTATGTAGAAACCAAGTTTGCCAGTGAACCTGTGATCCAAGGACATGAGAGTGTGAAGTCAAGCCTGCTATGGGATTCATGCAGCATTATCCTCCTTGTCTTAACTGAGTTTCATGTTTTCCATCTGAATAGTCCTTCGACGAGCCTCAACCTAGGGAAAAACTACAGTGTAGCAGTTAACCTAATAACCAATCCGACCCTTTGAATACATGTACACACCATCAGCATAATCGTCCACCGGAGCTGCTCTAATATCTCACTGTCACACCACCCCACAGTCCCCCTGATCAACTGATCTAACACCCAATTATGCTTCCTGTGTGGCACAATATGCAGACCGGCCATGCATCCCACCACGACCTTGATGCATGTTGCCAATGATAGTGCACCAGAAGAGCTGTAAGCCCATGGGGTAGGTGTTCTACAAAGCACTGTTAGTTGACAAAAGCAAAGGAGATGGATGCATTGACTATGCAGCAAGAGTAGTGGCAGATGAGATGAAGTAGTCTGATAGATACATGTGTGATTCATGAATGCATGCCACAAACCAGCAGTCATCCCCACAGAGACCAGCACCCCTCATTCAGGTCCAGCAAGGCAATATAAGACAAAGGGCCAACTGTCTATGAGAGAATGCACGTGGCCAAACATCACAACACTCGTGCAGGTAACAACCTCTGAGGCACAAAAGTACGTAAGTATGCACAAGCATTTTCTCATTGATCGATCATAGAGATGGTGGGGAGATGTTGAGCTGGGTTGACACAAATTTGTTGCGTTAGAGATCGCAGACTGTACTGGTAGCTATGAGGGGAGAGGTGAGGAGGCGATCAGGCTTCGACAGGAGGCACTCAACATACTGGTGGTTGAGACTTAGAGGATGAGCAGCAGGTTCACATAATGGAGAAAGCCTTCTGGCTTCTTCTAAACGGTGTACAACCACCAGGTATGCCATGAGTTCAGCCCATCTGTATGGCATGTTAGGTGGACCTAGATAGTAGCCGGCTATCATGGGGATGTGTCATAGGTTCTCCTTTGACTTCAGGTCCTACCCAGGGGTCATCTAGATCTAAATAGGTCTCCATTTGATGTGGTGAGTCTTCAGCTTTCCTTGGCCCAAATTACTGGCGTGTACAGCACACTTGGTCCCATTGTGGGTGGTCTCTGGTCAGGTAAAGACATATGCTATTGGCGAGGAAGCGGTGCAAAGCAGGTACATAGCACGAACGACGGTCTGAGGGGTATGTACATACTATCGGTGTACGTACGAGGTTGTGGCTCTTTTTCGTTTTCTTCCATTCGACATATATAGAGGGGGGACGGGCAGATTGGATATCGATCTCGGCGCGCAACGCTAATATCCAAACCTGGTGGCAGTGTGTCCCCTACCACGGGCTCTGGTGTTCGATTGTCCTCGATGTCGGAGGGTGGGTCCATTCCATCCAGGGATAGCGGGGAAGGGGCAGAGGCCAGTTGGATGGGAGTGGGAGTGGCATAGAAGG
>JBBPNZ010000780.1:2410-14061 GCA_038091195.1 Phylloporus rhodoxanthus | reverse complement strand
GCCGCACGACAATTGCCATCGCCCACCGCCTTTCTACCATTCAAAATGCAGACTGCATGTGAGTCGTATCGTGTACTACGCAGCGCCGTCTGACGACGCTTGCAGCTATTTTATTAAAGAGGGTCGCGTTAGCGAGGCCGGCACGCACGACGAGCTGCTGTCTTTGCATGGTGACTATTGTGAATACGTGCAGTTACAGGCACTGAGAAAGGAATGACCTGATGCACGTGCAACGAATGGGTTTTTGGGACGCTCTCACGACGCATATCTACTATTTGAGTATAATTGACATATCACTACGGTGTACTTGATAGTTGACACAATTCTGAAAGCTCTTCATTGCTCACATTCATTTACTTCTACAAGCATTTTGAAGACCCCCAAGGTGGCTCAAATTATTGAGATAGGTCAAGGTGAAAGCTAATAGTGTGAGCATAGTATTGTGGCAAGCTAGCACCTTTTTTGTTCAAACGGTGCAGGGCATAATTGGGGAGCGGAGACGTAACCTAGCCGAGTGTTCCCTACTACTGTGCACTAGGCAGTCGACAGGTGTACTATGTATAGCTTGAATTCAATTCCGAGCATTCGAGTCACGATCAACCAATGGCCACTGCCTCCAGGGGTCCTGACTCCTGACATACACCTACTAATCTGCAAAGCGGTCGAAATGGACAGCGGGTCTCTATAGGGCGCCGCCTAGCTGTCTTGTAACTGAGCAAGCCTTCCTATTGATTTTTGACTATCCTGGCCAACTACTTGTGCATAAGTAAGTAGTAGGACACCGCGGCGGCCGAGCGTGACTCGGAGCAGCGGGGCCCGCCGGCGCGGAGAGTCCGATGTCGGCCAGCCTATCAGCATGCCGCTAGCACATGCAGTAATTTACAACAGAAACCCCCGACACGTGGTGATCTTGATGCATACAGCATCCACTGGGTGGTGCCGCAGCCTGATGTACGTGCTCAGTTCCAGAGCCACACACCCTCGACGGCGATGATATGGTAAATACGTGCATGCGACCGACGGGTCTGCTACACCCGATTTTGCGTGATCGGCTGCGTTGGTTGCCGGAGGTACACGCGTAGGCTCCCCTGCCACTTTGAATCCGCAGCGCGGACATGGCAGTGGAATGGTAGTAGTTGCCAGCTACCGTCGGTAAAGCCCCGGCTACTCTACAGCAACTGTTCCACTGATCTGATGCACACGGAGTGCCAACCGCTTACGTGAATAAATCCCATGTCTCAGCGTAGTTTGATAATTCAAGTTCCTGTCACCACGGACTCCAAGCCATGCACAGACTGTATCCCGTCCAGCGCACAGTCTGAAGTATCTGTTTTATTGCAGCATGGTGAAGGCGCGGACCAGACCAAATGATGGGAGCGAGAGTGAGTTAGACTGTCCCCTGTATATACGATTTTTTCATTGCGTAGGTTGCTTAAGCGCTCATATTTGTTCCTAATGGACAGTGACCGAAGTCCAATGTGTTTGTTATGCACCCGTGGCCAGACGGCAGGGGAATTGGAGTCGAGGTACTTATGAAGCCGTGAATGCCTTCTTGGGCATTCGAGTTGAACGACACCGAACCAGCATAAATTCAATTCAATCGACGGTTGTGGAGTTATGATTCCGCAGTTCCTCATACCAGAGAACCCCCATTGTTTAAATGATTTTGTTGGTGCAATCAGGAATGCTCATGGGTCAACTTCGTTGCACCCCAAGAGAACCGCGCATGTTGCCTTGAGTTGCGAACTGCAAAACTCGTCCGTACTGTGAGCGAGTTTTCCACAGTGACATCGGGGTAAGTCTGAGGATACGCACTCAAGCTGTCCCGTTGGGCAGAGGGAACTCGATCTTACGGTCTAGTCGTCCAAAGCGAAGGAGGGCAGGATCAAAATACCGATGGGATTCATGGCGGCGATATTTTGCAAGGATAGTGTCAGGAATTGCCAAAGAATAATGCTCGAGATGTTTGCCTTTATACGTTCGTTGCTCGAGAAATCATCTAGATTGAAAAGCTCGTAAGCTCGCCAGCCTTCCTATTGGTTGATGACGCTTGGACCCACTTCCATTATTTCGCAACAAAAATGCAGCCTTTGGGCGCTAAAAACCAGATATCTGCGATCTTGGGGACATTTGGATGACGATGAGTAAGAAGTAACTTTAAGGAACGGAAGCTGCCCGAAAGAGGAAGTCAAGGCTGTTTGAAGTTTGAACCCGGTGTGCCATGATTCGCCATGCGAAATTGAAACTCAGCTTGTGAGTCAATGAAAGGTGTGCGGTATGGCTCACATTGACTGGAAGTGATGGTCAATATGAGCCCCCGGTGCCGAAGGGGCAGCGTCATGACCGACGGGTGTCTTTCATGTCGCCGTTGGGTTAGTTACGTAAAATGACATGACCAACCGGAAGTAGAGCCCCGTGCAAAGTGATATATATTCGACTACACCCATGTTGGCCCTTCAAATCACCCGCCATGGAGGAAAAGACAGACGTGCTCGACGTACAAGACACTACCCAGGACGCCCTCCCTTCCGTATCCTTCTTACAACTCTTCCGGTTAGTAGTCCCGCGCTCTCCTTCCTCCCCGCGCTCATCCTTTGCAGCTATTCCACCGCTTTCGAGCGGTTCATCAATGCCATCGGTCTTGTTGCCGCTGCTAGCGCCGGCACTGCCCAAGTACTTTTCTCCACCGCCTCCATTCTCCAACTCACGCTCCCCTCAGCCTCTCATGAGTCTTCTGTTTGGAAATCTCACAGAGGCTTTCGTCACCTTCGGCACCACGCAGAACAACTACTACCAGAATGTCAACAATGCTACCGCGTACCAGGAATTACAAGTAGCCGCTGCAAAGTTTCGTCATGATGCGAGTTTGGATGCCCTATACCTCGTTTGCATCGGTACCTTGCCTCTATTTCTTCTATCATCTCGCTCACCCGCCTCCAGGCATCGGTATGTTTGTCTGCACGTACATCTACATGACAATATGGGTATACACTGGGGAAATAAATGCCAAACGCATCCGTGAAAAGTACCTCCAGGCAGTACTCCGCCAAGACATTGCATACTTTGACTCTGTCGGGGCGGGAGAGGTCACAACACGCATACAGACGGACACCCGTATGTCCCCCCCCCTGCCCATTCTTACCCACACTGCCATTTCCACAGATCTTGTACAGCAAGGCATATCCGAGAAAGTCGCTCTCGTCGTAGTCTTCTCTTCCGCCTTCTTCACTGGTTTCATTCTTGCTTACGCGCGTTGCTGGAGACTCGCCCTTGCAATGTCTTCCATCCTTCCTTGCATTGGATTCACAGGCGCAATCATGAATAAATCGGCGTCAAAGTATATGCAGTCCGTATCCTTCCTTCCCTTTCCCCTTCTCCGCTGATACCCACATAGACGTTCTCTCAAACACATTGCCGAAGGCGGTACAATCGCAGAGGAAGTGATCTCCACAATACGTACTGCCCATGCCTTCGGCACCCAGAATATTCTGCGCAGCCTTTACGACGCACACATTCAACAAGCCCTTTCCGCGGATGCCGTATCAGCCATGTTCCATGCCGCCGGTTATGGTGTTTTCTTCTTTGTCATATACTGTGCTTATGCCCTGTGTACGCATCCACGTTGTTCATTCATCTAATTACCAACCCCTTGGTAGCTTTCCAATTCGGCACCACCTTGATCAACCAAGGTAATGGTAAGCTATATCTTCCATCATCATGAACGTCATGTCCTCATGTTCCTCTCAAGCAACCGCCGGTGATGTCGTTAATGTATTCCTCGCCATCTTGATTGGCTCCTTCTCAATCGTCTTATTGGCACCGGAAATGCAAGGTGAGCTTCCCGCTCATTGCCCAACCTTGTTTCTCACTTGGCCATATAGCCGTTACACTTGGTCGCGTCGCCGCTGCAAAGTTGTACGCTACCATCGATCGTGTCCCAAAAATAGATTCTGCCGACCCGAGCGGACTCAAACCAGAAAAGGTTGTTGGCGAAATTACCCTAAAGGATGTCAAGTTCAACTATCCTTCTCGCCCCAACGTGCCCATCATGAAAGGTATCGATATCGCATTTACTGCCGGCCAGACCGCTGCTTTGGTCGGCGCTTCCGGTTCCGGAAAATCAACCATAATATCCCTTATCGAGCGTTTCTATGATCCTCTCAGTGGCTCTGTCAGACTTGACGGCGTGGATATCCGTAACTTGAACCTCGTGTGGTTGCGTTCGCAGATTGGCCTTGTTTCTCAGGAACCTACGCTGTTCGCCACCACTATCAAAGGCAATGTCGCACACGGTTTGATCAATACCCCCTATGAACATGCTTCAGAGGAAGAAAAATTCAGGCTCGTCAAGGAAGCATGTATGAAAGCTAACGCAGATGGTTTCATCACCAAGTTGCCCGACGAATATGACACCATGGTTGGCGAGCGAGGGTTCCTTTTGTCCGGTGGTCAGAAACAACGTATTGCTATCGCTCGAGCCATTGTCTCCGATCCTCGAATTCTACTTCTTGACGAAGCGACTTCTGCTCTCGACACGCGGTCCGAGGGAATTGTACAGGATGCATTGGACAAGGCTGCCGCCGGTCGCACGACCATCACGATCGCTCACCGACTGTCTACCATCAAGGATGCCGATTGCATTTATGTCATGGGAGATGGTATGGTGTTGGAGAAAGGGACACACATGGAACTCCTGGCAGACGAGAACAGTGCTTATTCACGTCTTGTCCAAGCGCAGAAACTTCGCGAAAACAAGGAGATGGAGGGTACCATTAGCACTGTGGACATCAGTGCTGAAGTAGACGTGGAAAAGACTACGGATGAGCTGCTTTCGCTTGATCGCAAGGAAACTTTTCATTCGATTGCTTCCGATCTTGCTCAGCAGAGGAGTGATGAAAGAAATGAAAGGGAGGTCGATGAAACCAAGTATGGCTTGCCTTTCCTCTTCGTACGGATCGGAAAGCTTCACCTTGGCGAATTGTGGAGGTATGCAATTGGCTCAGTTTTTGCTATTAGTGAGTTCGCTCCCTTGTATACTGATTGACTAAGAAAATGAACGTCTTGGACAGTGACGGGAATGGTCTACCCAGTATTCGGTATTGTTTTTGGCAAGTTTGTTCGCCTCTGCCGTGTTCCAGGATCACCCATTATCATTAGCTCTGGGCATTTCTGGGTTTTCCGAACTCGACCCTTCTGTCCGACAAGCCGACGGGAACAGGAACGCATTGTGGTGAGAAAGATACTCTCTTAGGTTGATGTGTCTAAGCTTGGCACAGGTTCCTCACCATTGCTATCCTTTCAGCGTTTTCCCTCGGTTTCCAGAACTATTTCTTTGCATCGTCGGCTGCTATCCTATCGGCTAATTTGCGTTCACTCAGCTTCAAGGCCATCCTTAAGCAAGACAGTAAGTCTTTTTTACCCGTCATATTACTCGCTACATGTCACTCTCAATAGTCGAATATTTCGACAAGGATGAACACAGCGTAAGTCTTGCTTGGGCAGCTTGCTCCCCCGATCTTAACTGTGTTCATGCAGACTGGTGTTCTTACCGCCAATTTGAGTGAGAATCCGCAAAAAGTCAATGGTTTGGCCGGAATCACCCTCGGAGCGTGAGTACAACTTCTACATCAAGTGATTCACTCTTTAATGGGCTTCCAGTATTGTGCAGGCCATCTTCACTGTAGTCGGCGGATTTACCATTGGATTGATTTACGCCTATAAGCCCGCTTTGGTCGCCATGAGTGCGTGATCCCGTCTAGCTACGAGTGTTGCTGATGATCTCCTATCTTCATATAGCTTGCATCCCTTTTGTTGTCACGACTGGTTTTATTCGCCTAGTGAGTTTGGTGTTGCTGGGTTTCTTCTCGTCCTGACCGACCATGAAGCGCGTTGTCGTCCTGAAAGATCAAAAAAACAAAGCTGCCCACGAGAGTTCGGCTCACATAGCGTGCGAAGCTGCTGCCTCCATGCGCACAATTGCCTCCCTCACTCGCGAAGAAGACTGTTTGACACTTTACGGCAAAAGTCTAGAGGGACCTCTTAGACAATCAAACAGAACTGCAGCGTGGAGCCACTTGCTGTTTGCATTCTCTCAATCAGTAACTTTCTATGCCATTGCCCTTGTATTCTGGTATGGTTCACGACTCGTCTCCCGCCTGGAGCTCAGCACAAAGGACTTTTTCGTGTCCCTCATGGTGCGTTGCTCGCGTTATCCTCGTCCCAATCACTAACCGTGCTCCGTAGAGCACATTATTTGGAGCGATGCAGTCAGGAAACGTCTTTGCCTTTGTGCCTGACATCTCTTCTGCTCGCAGCGCTGGAGCCGCCATTGTGAAACTGATTGACTCCACTCCCGAGATCAACGCCGAGTCAACCGAGGGCAAGACATTTGACGGAGAGGTGGTTCGAGGCCAGATCCAGGTTGAAAACGTGCACTTCCGATATCCGACACGACCAGGCGTTCGCGTGCTGCGAGATCTTTCTTTCACAGTCGAACCTGGCACATACGTCGCTCTCGTTGGAGCTAGTGGCTGTGGTAAAAGCACAGTGTACGTCTGATTGACAACTACTCCTTGATCGTTTCTTTGATGATTTTCGCAGTATTCAAATGATCGAACGGTTTTATGACCCTCTAGCTGGTCGAGTTCTCCTCGATGGCCAACCTATCAATGAATTCAATATTCAGGAGTACCGGAAACAGATTGCACTTGTTTCCCAGGAGCCGGTCAGTACATTCACTGATATACTTTTTGCAATGACCTGAGTTGTTTCCTTTAGACTCTGTACGCTGGCACCGTCCGTTTCAACATTGTGCTTGGGGCAGCCAAACCCGAATCTGAAGTCACGCAAGAAGAAATTGAAGCAGCTTGCCGTAACGCCAACATTTTGGATTTCATCCAGTCCCTACCAGAGTAAGTCCATGCACATACATTCGACAACATTTATTAACATCGTTACAGCGGCTTTGACACTCAAGTCGGTGGCAAGGGTTCACAGCTTTCTGGTGGTCAGAAGCGTGAGTAGCCCGTTGGCAAATAGGTCTACATGTTGACTAACACTGACCAGAACGGATTGCCATCGCGCGAGCCTTGTTGCGTAATCCAAAAGTACTTCTACTGGACGAAGCCACGTCTGCACTGGATTCCAGTTCGGAAAAGATTGTGCAAGACGCACTTGACCGAGCTGCCAAGGGCCGCACGACAATTGCCATCGCCCACCGCCTTTCTACCATTCAAAATGCAAATTGCATGTGAGTCGTGTTGTGTACTGCGCAGCGCCGTCTGACGACACCTGTAGCTACTTTGTCAAAGGGGGTCGCGTCAGCGAGGCCGGCACGCACGACGAGCTGTTGTCTTTGCATGGTGACTATTATGAATACGTGCAATTGCAGGCGCTGAGCAAGAGATGACCTGATGCACGTGCAACGAATGTGTATTGATCTTACGCCGCTGACGCATACATTATGTATTCCTTGATGATCTGAGCATAATCCTGAGTCAAAACCAACATAGTTAGAGCGTCGACTATCACGGCTACAGTTGCTTGATGTTGCAGTTTCATATGAAATGAAATTATAAACTGCATTGGATTGGTGGAAGTAATGGAACAAGAAGTTGTTTAGATGTCTTCCTTATTGCAGCAGTGTTTTCTGAGAGAAAATTTGTTCATAGCATCTGAGGTGTTCATGGACCTTGCATTCAAAGTGTTCATGACAGTGTTTGAGGGCAGGTGTGGTCAATAACATTGTTTGCACAGCAATGCAGTGAGTTGTTTAGGATTCAGATGGTGTGCACAGTGATTTGGTACACCTGAAAGAGTTTTTTCTTCATGAAATGGAGCATGAAGCTTATGCACCAGGTTTCCCAAATGAAAGTGTGGAGGGTAGCATGAATCATGACAAAAGTTGGGACAGAACATGTTGTACCATTCAGAAGTACAAGCTCACTGTCTTCATCTCACAAGTCGCAGGTCAAGCTGGGCCCTGGCAAAGTACTTCAAGTACCATGTGTTTGTGTTTAAATAGATCACCTTCATAATCATTCAGAACATGCCAGTGTTACAATTTCTCTTCTCTTTCATTGCCTTGTCCTAATCCTCTTCTCTTCTCATCGTTCTAACTGGAGAGGCGATCACTTCTACTTGTACTCTGCTTTTCTTTTGATCACCAGACCGATCTCTTTTCGGCTTATCCGACTTCCATGCACTTCTTCTTATCCTTCTATCTCACCCTTTACCCTGATCTCTCACGATGGGTAACTCTGTCCGTGTTCCTTAACATTCTTCGATGTTCTTTTCCTTTCCTAGTCGTATTTCCTTTCTCGATTCTTTGGTCCGTGTGCAAGGTGTCTAACGTATAAATACTCGTCGTTTACTTTATTTGTACTTCAGTCTTGAACTGCGCAATACTAGCATATTATCAAGTCCCATCCTAGCGACTTTTCAGTCGAACCCTTAGTCACTCGTCTTGCTCAAGGAAACCCCTTGACCGACCCTCGTCACTCATCTTCGCTCAAGGAAACCCCTTGACCGAATCCTCATCCTCCTACGTCTCTTGCCGTCTCTTGAGCTGGTCTCTTCGTGAGTATCACTCGAGTAGCAAGTTAGGAGTCTAGCCATTGTGTATGCTACGCATAACAGCCAGGGCTTGGGAGTTGAGTTTAGTGTGACTGTAGTGTGTGAGTGATTAATAGGTTATAAAAGAGAAATTTAGAAGGAACATGGTCAATAGGACACCACTTCCATAAACAGCCTATTGATAAGGCCAATGCCTGTGATCTGCATGGCAGGAATAAAGTTCCAGATAGTGAAAGACAAGTCACCTCATAAGACACAGAAAGCACCTCACGGACAGAAAGTTATATGTATTCAAGTGCAAGCTGATGACAGACCAAAAGTCACATGAACGGCCACAAGCTGTCACAATTGTTGCACTGAATTGGTTCCAACATAATAAACAGAGGGCCGCGCTGCGTGTGGAAGTGTCTGTGTGGTATTCTTTATGAAATGGTGAGTTTTGTTCTTGTTTTGTTCTTGTCATGTTGATAGTGTTTCAAGTTCAGCTAACACTGGTCACTGAGGCTGTGAGGTGGCATCATGCATCATAGGTATCATCTCTCTTCGCTTGCTATGTCAGTCACTGACTGCGTTATTTTCATCACACACAGTGGAGAGTATCTGCTTCCATGGGTACTGGGCCTATACCCATTCCATACCCTACCCTCACCTACCCTCATCTTCCCTCGTCTCTTCTCCCTTTGCCTTTCCAGGTGACGATGACAACACATTAATCGTGACAGTGCGATCATTACATTAACATGATGGTCATCATCACAAGCGCTTGTGTGCCCCCTCATGTTCTGGACAACGACAACGCAAGAATCACTGTGCTGCATGACCATCCATGTGGTTGCTTAGCTTGGCCAATGATGACAATGATGACGCGCCTATCGGATTGTTGCCATAACCGCCTGTGTGCAACCAACTCCTGTTAACAAGCCATTTCCATGTCCCAATGGTGAGGACGCGACAGCGCTGACATGACAATGATGATGACAAGACCTCACCCTCCATGCCCTCCTGTGCCATTGACAAGCCCAATCATTCATGCGACGCACCAGTGCCAACTGCCTGCCACCTCCACCAGTTGTGCCTGCCCCACCACCCAACACACTCACTACATGATGCCATGATGTTGTCAATGGCCTGGCATCAATGACATGACAACGGCACTGTCACTGAGGTGTGCATGACCGGCAACAGCACTGCCAATGTGGGTGCCTATATGACTGTACTCATTAGCACAATGGTTGTTCTAGTTGTCATTGCAACCACTCACATGCCCCCTCATGTTGCACCCCTACTGATTTTCTGGTGATACAAACCACATCCTTATTGCTCTGTAGAAATACTGCTACAATATGTGCTTGGCATACATGCCATTGTCTGAGAATTGTACTAGTGTCTGCTCTCATATCTCTTTAATATTACAATCTGCAAGAATCAGTCACATCTGAACACACGAATTGAGGCACTACATCAAAACCACAGTGGGGCGACTCAGACAAATTCTGTACACACCACAGAGGCTAGGCAACATCCCAAACCTACCTTTGAACCCACAGCTTGATCTTCAGCTAGTGGTCTCATACCGACTTGTTCTTTGCGTGCGCTGTTTTTCGGAATGGAATCCAAACAGTGAAGGGACAAAGGAATAAGAACCTAAGTGGGAACTACTCACTTAGTTGATGAATGTTTTGACAGTAGTCAAGGTCTTGCTAGTAGAGGTTCTCTAGCAGTAGAACGAAAGGTGGGTAGAATTCATTAGAGGGGAATACTGGTAAGAGTCCCCTCTTATATACTATCTAGCTATTGTTTGTATGTATGTACAGTAGTCTAAATAGAGAGAACAATAGCAGACTATCAGCCAATAGTGTAAAGAGAGCTTATCTATTGTATTACAAACAATAAAGCTTATTGTCCAATGGCAAAACATGAGCAGTGTTCATCAGTCAGCATGACAAAAGAATATGACTAACAGCTGACTGAGCAATGTCATATGTGATGAGTAAAGATGAGAGATAAGATCACATGACATTTTCAATACTCCTCCTCACTGTTCATGTTGGGAACAGTGTAAGTGTAAGGGCATTTCGTCCTTCTAGGAATTTTATCTTTCCTAAGTTCTTTGTGAAGATGTCTGTGAATTGTGAATTGGTGGGAACATAGAAAAGTTCAACTTCACTGTTTTCAACAGCTTCGCGAATATAATGTTGTGGAATTTGGACATGTTTAGTCCGTCCTTCTTGTGCTGGATTTAATGCAAGAAATATTGCACCTTGATTGTCTATATATAAAGGAATGCATGTCATAGGAAGTTTAATCTCTCTGAGGAGGTTACAAATCCATTGGATTTGTTTAGCACATTCAGGCATTCCACAATATTCGGCTTCAGTTGATGAAAGCCTTACTCTTCGTTGTCTCTGGGATAACCAGGATACAATTCTGTTTGCTAGAAATATAGCATAACCAGTAGTTGATTGAGATGTTTCAACATCTCTAGCCCAATCTATATCAGAATAGGCTATTAGTCTGGAAAGATTTCCGGAAGCACTATATGTAATAGATAAATTTTGTGAATGAGATAGATAACGAACTATCTGCATTGCATTGTGGTAATGTTCTTCCAATGGATTGGAAGAAAATTGTGACATCTTGATAACTGCATAGGCTATGTCTGGTCTGGTTCCAAGCATTATATAAAGCAAGGATCCGATAATGGATTGATAATCGCTATGAAGTTTAGTGTTAACATCTCTAGTTTTAGGATATGGTGAATATCCTGTGGATAAAGGAACATTTGTTTCCTTACAATTCTCCTGATCAAATTGCTTAACAACTTTGTTAGCGTATTTTGATTGATCAAGGATTAAAGATCGTTTCTTGTGATCTCTCGTGATTTGTATACCAAGATATTCTTTTGCTTCTCCTAAATCACGGGATTCCTATTTCTTCATGAACTTCTTTTTGTGATTGAGGATTTGAGTTCTATTACTGCCCATGAATAAAGCATCGTCAATATAAATGATGAGAAGAATAATGTCCTTGCCAATAAACTTTACATATACTCTGGAATCTGAAGTACATCTCTTGAA